>CM055111.1:22847771-23007898 GCA_029204225.1 Diphasiastrum complanatum
CATATATCTCATGAGGAGTTTCCATCCGGATTTCAGAATACGATTTCCGAAGATAATTTGGTCTGTAGCCCACTGCTTCTGCCCACACTTGTTTTGGTGCTTCTGCATTATTCCATCATACACCTTGCAGCTTCGATAAGTGTATGATTCCTTCGTTCAGCTATTCCATTGTTGTTTAGGTGTGAGGTATGATTCAGTCTTTGCTATGCATAATACCTATCAGTACAGTAAGCTTTGAATTCGTTGGACATGTACTCACCTCCACGATCTGCGCCGAATCAGCTTCAATATTGCATGTTCAGCTTCTCAGCCCAATCAGTATACACAACGAATTTCTCGAAAGCTTCAGATTTTGACCTGATAAAGTATACCACAGCGAACTTGCAGAAGTCATCCAATAAACATTATAAGTACTTTGCATCACCCAACGACAATACCCAAATGGTCACAAATATCTGAATGCAACAATTTCAACACGTAACCTTAGTTGCTTTATAAACATCTTACGAAAGGTGTTCTAGTCATCTTGCCTTTAAGACAGGATTCCGCAGATAGTTCGAATCATCTCTACTTTTGATTTTGACTCCTTCAATTCTCTGGCTTTTGTTGGCTTGGTACAAGGTTTTCATGTTCATGTGCAATTTTGGGCCCCATCGGATGATTCTTGTTGCATCTAGTGCACCTAGAAAATAAACTCTTATGGCCGCCCACTACACTTGACGAATGCTATGGCATCTCTCTCGTTTGGCCGCACGCTGGCTGTTGCAGACTCGTCCTCCATCTTTCTCTTTTATTGTTTTCTACTATGGAGAGTTGGATTGGAGTACAAACCGCACCTTCTTAGTCTGATCCTAATCCTCATGCCTTCTACTTCCATGGCCATCTGCGTCCAGATTCATGTGCCTAGGATGCCTTCCTACAGCTCGTTACAGATCCGAATAAGCTTATGTATGAAGGAGATATTCAAGTTTTGTATGCTGAAACCCTGACTCATAGAAACCTTCATAGCAAGAGAAGCTAAATTGCTCTCTGATGATAGCATGGTTGTCCATGGCCTCTTAGCATCCACTTTTCAACACTAGGGCACCCAATTACATGTATTTATGGCTCCAACAAAGTCTTTCCCACTGAGCAAGATCAACATTTTTTCCTGTAAAAAACCCTTGCTCATGAATGTGGCTACCTCAGAGATCTAGAAACTATGCCTTCACCTTGTCATAGTTGAGCTTTGGGATCTTGCAAGCTGGATTGCAGTGGTTGGGCGACCTGTGCTATGGATTTATAGCACCAAATTCTACTCTCTATGGAGAAAGATCCTGAGCTTTTCACTCTCTAAACCCCACCTGTCAGAACTAGCAACTTTCATGCAATTTTGAAAACTGTTGTTTGACCAAACACTAAGGTTCTAATTGTTGTAACCACCCTAACTATTCAGCAATCTTTATTAGCTCCTTCTAGCAACAAACTGCTCATCAATTCATTTAAAATTCACTCTGTTAATCAAATCACAATCTTGTGCCCAAGAATGGTTCACAGTAATGGTGCAGTGTGTGCAATGATCTTACTTTGCTAGTTACAGATTAAATAACTATCTCTATCTTTTGAATGGCTTCCACTCTCTCTAAGATCTCTGATCCTAGGGGGCTATGATCTAGGCTGTTTGCTAGTAAGCACATCTCACAGACATATCGTATGTTGGTGGAGTCAACATTAAGATTTAAGTCTTTGACCATAGAATTATGATGCATATACAAGATTGATCTCATGTCTAGATATCCTAGTCTTTGATGCCATTAATTGGGCATTTTGAAGCACTCATATTTGTGGAAAAGGAATATTCGTGACCCAAAACATACAAAATTACCTTCTTTGTTTGCAAAGAAGATTTCTTTGTCGTGCTTGTCCAGAATGGTACATTGCGTCGAATCGAATGAAGCTTTGCAGTCCTAATCAGTAAACTTGCTGACTGACACTAAATTCTTGGTCAGTTTGGGTACATATAGAACATCCTTGAGCAAGGTCAGCTTACCATTTGGAAGATAGAGACGTATAGATCCTTTGCCTCCAATCTCCAGTGCACTTGAGTCACCAAAGTAGACATACTTCGAATCTGTTGGTATGAGTTCTTCGAATAAGGACTTACATGTTGTCATGTGTTGAGAAACACCATAATCGAGATACCAATCCATTGCATCTCTAATATATAATTCTTGTATCATTAGCAGAGTTGGTTCTTCTTGAGAGGTTCCAACATAATCAGAGTTCATCCTACTGCATCTTCTTCTTGGCTTCGTTATGCTTGAGAACTCGACAATCCTTGATGTCGTGGTTGGTTCTCTTGTAGGACTTGTAGAAGAGTCTAGTCTTAGGTTGTTGATGTTGTCGATTGTGTCGTTGTGATTGCTGGTCTGAATCAGTTTGCTCAGCTTTTGTCTTCTTGTTCTTCGAAGATTTCTTCTTTGGGAGATGTTGCTTATTCGAATAGAGAGCGATTGTCTTCATATTTGATGTTTCTCATTTTGCAATTAAGAAACTTTTTCTAATAATATAGATCATTCTCTATTATTGATGATTATTTGAAGACCTCCATGAAGATGTCTTAAGCAGCCTTTTCAGCTATAGATCATGCCACCAAGATGACGCTTTGCCATAGAGAAATCGGACCACATTTTCAATATTTTTCTCTTTAAGACTATCATGGAGATTACAATAGTCATTCTACTTGATGAGCCAATCATTCACAACCTTAGGTTTCTTGTTACATTTCTCTCTCAAATACAGTTCAAGCTCAAATCCCAAATTGGAGAAGCCATACTCTTGATTAGTGCAAGCCATACTTTCATTTGTTGATCTTGCAAATTGTTTCAATTATTCATCTCATTGAGTGTTGCACTCAATTGCTAGCAATGTCAAACAATCAGATATGCAACATAAAGCATTCACCAAGTAAGGAGGTGAAAGAAAAACGCTCACTATCACTCTATTACACTGAATCATACTGATTGTAAAATGTACAAATAAACCCTAAACCCTGATAGAGAGAGAACACCTAGAAGTAGACTACTAGACTAGCCTACGGCTAGTTACAACTGGTAATAGCTATCAGTAATAAAGTACATCGTGAACAGTAACTAAGAAGGATAACAATGAAGTTTATCATTGATTTCTAACACTCTCTCTCAATGATAAAATTACATTTTTCTATTCCTAAGAGACTATGAAGCTTCTCAAATTTACATTTACCTAAATACTTAGTAAAAATATCAGCCACTTAATCTTCAGATTTACAAAAAACTAGACCAATGGCGGCATCAATTATTTTCTCTCAAACAAAGTGATGATGTATCTCGATGTGTTTTGTTTGAGCATGTAGAATTGGGTTTTTGGCAAGATGAATACAACTTTTGTTGTCGCAATATACAGTTGTAGCATCCACCTGTGATTGACCCAAATCAATCAGTAGTCTTCGCAGCCATATTACCACTTGTGTAGCATTGCTAAGTGCACGATACTCAACTTATGTCGACGATAAGTCTACTATAGGTTGTTTCTTGCTGCTCCAAGAAATAGCAGCTGTACCATAGCTAAATGTATGACCGCTGGTAGATTGTCTATCATCAATATCTCTTGCCCAATCAGCATCTGTATAACCTACCAACATTAGGGCTTCAGACTGATCATACTTCAAGCCAAAATTTAATGTGCCTTCAACATATCTCATAATACATTTAGCAGCTTTCCAATGAGTCTGACAAGGTTCTTGCATAAATTGACTTACCACACCAACAACATAAGCAATATCAGGACGTGTGTGTGTCAAATAGATTAAACTGCCCACTAACTGCCTATATAAGTATGCATCAACTTTCTCGGCTTCATCAAATGCAAAAAGTTTGGTATTGGCCTCCATTGGAGTACTTAGTGACTTGCAATCCTACATATTGAACTTATACAATAGATCTCGTGCATACTTGCTTTGCGTAAGAATAACACTGCCTTCCTTTTGCCAAACTTCAATACCAAGACAATAATGCATCAGCCCTAAATCACTCATGTCAAAGGTATTGGAAAGGTATGATTTGATTTCATCAATTAAGCCCATACTACTTCCTGTAGTAATCAAATCATCGACATAGAGGACAACGAATGCTATATCTGAGTTTTGCCTAGGAATGTAAAGATTAGGATCAGCATCACTCTTTACCATTCCCCTTCACTTGAAGTGTTCATCAATGCAAGAGTACCTCGCTTGTGGCGCTTGCTTCAATCCATATATGGCTTTTGAGTTTACAAAGCAAATTATCTCTCCCTGGCTCAACAAAGCCTTGAGGTTGCTCTAGATATCTCTCTTCATCTAACACTCCATTGAGAAAAGCAGATTTGACGTCCATTTGTTGGATTTTCCAACCATAGAACGAATAGTTACCATTTTGGCTACGAGTGCGAAGGTCTCCTCAAAGTCTATACCTTCCTGCTACTCAAAACCTCTTGCAACTAGTCGTGTCTTGTACTTGTTGAGTTGCCCATCCGCTCCATACTTCGTCTTGTAGATCCACTTACATGTGATAGGCATCTTACCATTAGGTAGCTCAACCAAGTCCCACATTTTGTTCTTCGATATAGCCTCCATCTATTTCCATAGTTGCACGCCACTCCTTGTGTTCTTTTGCTTTGTTGAAAGTCTTAGGTTCTTGAGCCGTTAACATGGATCCCATTAGGGCTAGATTCATCTCTAGTCGAGCTGGAGGTTTTCAATTTCCGCTTGATCTCCTAAGCTCTCCCTGCTCACTTGATTCGGGAGTATCTCCCTTATTAGCATCACCTATTACTGACAAGTACCACTTAGGCTTTCTCCTAGGAGTCTCATTATTAACCGTCTTTTTCTATTGGCTCTTCCATATCGACATCAACTTCTTTCTTCACCTATACTTTGGCTTTATCATCACATGAATCAATTGTCAATTTTATTTGGTCGTTTTGACCCATCTCATCAAAAGTAGCATCTCTGGAAATCACGATCTTTTGTGCATCTGTGTCATACATCCTGTTGCCTTGGCTTTTTCATCATATCCAAGGAAAATACACTTAACAGCTTTTGCATCCAGTTTCTTTTGTTTTTCATCAGGCACATGAGCATAAGCATCACAACCAAATACTCGTAAATGAGAAACATTAGGTTCCTTTCCAGTAAAAGCTTTGTAAGGTGTCTTACCCTCCACGGACTTCATAGGACACCAGTTCAAGATATGAGTAGTTATGTTCCATGCTTCTGCCCAAAAAGTATTTGGCAAACCCTTGCTCTTAAGCATTGCCCTAGCCATCTCCACAATGGATCTATTTTTCCATTTTGCAACTCCATTCTATTGTGGTGAAAAGGGTGTAGTAGTTTGCCTCTTGATCCCCTGATCCTTGCAAAAATCTATAAACTTTGTTGAAAAATACTCACCGCCACCATCTGATCTAAGAGTCTTAATATAACAACCTATTTTTTTTTTCAACTAGAGCCTTGAGCTCTCTAAACTTGGCAAAAGCATCAGATTTCTTGCTTATGAAATAAATTCAGATATGTCTATTGTAGTCATCAACGAATGTGATGAAATACTAACAACCACTATAAAGGACCTAGTTTGTATTGGTCCACACAGATCACTATGAACAAGATCAAGAATGTCATTGGCTCTTCTTGCTCCACCTTTGGGAAATCTCTCTCTACGTTGTTTTCCCAAAATACAACCCTCACAAATTTCTCCTTCAAAAGAGATATCAGGCAATCCAAAAACTAGATTACCTCTTTTAAGGATTTGCAAGCTTTGAGCACTAATATGACCAAACCTTTGATGCCAAAGGTCACTTCAACTATCAACAATGCTTACCCTAGCTTGAGTAAAAGATCTCGCATTCAATTTGTAGAGTCGATTCCCTTTGAGTCTAGCTCCTGTAGCAATTACTTTGTAGTGATTCTTGATGTCCTTGACGAGACATTTGTCACTGTCAAACTCAACCTTGAGTTGTTGATTAGCCATCGTCCCAATATATAGTAGATTGTTAGCTAAGCCAGGTATAGATTGCACATTGCTTATCTGCTTTATCTTCCCACTGGCTAACTTCACTAGTACCACTCCAACTCCTTAAACAGATAACAATTGCCATCGGTTTGTCCGACTTCATCAAGTTCTGAAAACCACTCTTTTCTTGAAATCATGTGTTTGGACGCACCACTATCAATGTACCAGGTATCCTTGACTTCATCACTTGTCATTAATGCTGTAATGAACAAGTTTGAACTCTCACATGTATCATCTTCATATTGATCATCATCATATTGATGTTGATCAGCATATTTGTCTTCATAATAATAGTCATCAAATTGATGTTGATCAGCATAATTGCCTACTTGCCATTTGCCTTTTATTTGTTCTATCTCCTTCTGTTTCTTGAAGCATTCACGCTCCTAGTGGCCAGGTTTGTTGCAGTACCTACAATTTCCAGGTTTATTTTACCTGGAATAGTTGCATCCTTGACCTCGGCCTTGATTCCAATTGTCTCAATTTGGGCCATCATTAAACTATTCTTGAAATTGTTGGAACGATCCACGATTTGAGTTTCCACCTCTTGATTGGTGTCTTCCACGACAAAATCTGCCACCATGTCCTCTAACTGCAAGAGCTTGATCAAATCCCCTGTTGCGATGACTCAAGTTCTCTTTTCGTTGTTCTTCCTGCAAAAGCAATCCACCTAACTCTTCATAGGTTGGAAGATTTTCCCGTGTAGCTATACTTGTGACAAACATCTGATGTGACTCAATCAAACTATTCAATGTTAATTGCACGATCTCACGATCTTGAACTCGCTCTCCAACTGCTACTAATTGGTCACAAACCTCTTTGATCTTTAGTAGGTGATCAGCAATAGTTGCACCATCATCCATCCGCAATGTGTGCAGCTTCATCTTCAGGAATAGCACTCGAGATGTGTTTGTGGTCTCAAAGAATGTCTTCAACATATCCCATGTTTTCTTTTGGTCCTTCTGAATCTGAAATGTAGGGAATAATTGCATCCCTAACTGATAAATTGATGACATTTTGTGCTTTCCATTTTCTCCTGTCAAATGTCATATGATCTTCTTCGATCACTATCGGACTGGAGCGCGGATGTACAACTGCTCGGGTTTCCCTTCAACTAGTGCGCTTGGATCCGATATTGGTACGGATATGAAAATAGAGAGAATATGAGAAAATATTCTAGATTTCTCACTTCGGCTTGACGACTACACGTCCTCCTCTTTGCAAAGATTTCGAAGAGAGTGATCATTCAAACAAACAAAGATCAATAATGTGAAAAGTATGAAGCCTCAAAACTCTGAATGGCAGTACTAGACACTATCTGGTGTGATTTGCAGTACTTCAAACAAACAGATGAGAGATTTCTTGGCACAACTCTTTGACAAATGGCACTTTTCACAAAGATTAATAAAAAAAATATTGTAAAACTTTTCTTCCCACTCAACATATTTTCAATCTGTCTGATGATGCCCTGGCCTTTCCGATGCCTCCGGGATTGTGTCTTTGTTCCCCACTAATAACTGTGAGCTCCAAAACATGCAAAATACATCAAGAAGGATTTCGTCCAGCCGTTTTTGTCTCTCCAAGGTTTCACCTCCTATGAAGGACTTTCTCACTTCATTCCGAAGCCTGTGACAAGTTGTATCCACTGATCAAGCACGCAGGTCTATCGTAGCTCTGATACCATGTCAAACAATCAAATATGCAACATAAAACATTCACCATAAGCATTCACCAAGTAAGGAGGCGGAAGCAAAATGCTCACTATCACTCTATCACACTGTATCATACTGAATATAAAATGTACAAATAAACTCTAAACTCTGATAGAGAGAGAAAACCTAGAAGTAGACTACTAGACTAGCCTACGGCTAGTTACAGCTGGTAATAGCTGTTAGTAATAAAGTACATCGTGAACAGTAACGAAGAAGGGTAACAATGAAGTTTATCATTGATTTCTAACAAGCAAATCTAGAGATATGTAGGCATATTCGCCATAGACATAACACTTGTACTTGTTGTTTCGTCTATCGTTAAATGCAGCAAATTGTCTAATTGAGTTGACATATATGTCCATCTCTTTAACTATTAGTGAAAAGATAGCTATAACTTCCATTTTGATCAAATTCCTTTGACTCATTAAGGTCATTTCTCTATCTTAAGCCAATCTAAAAAACACTCAATAATATTGGAAAACAAACTCAATACATTTTGAAACATCACTTATTTTCAAAATATTGATTATTTTTTTGTTAATGATTGAATTGATGAAAATCAAATATTTTATCAGTTTCATTATCAATCATCCTAAATCAATATTGAGACAAGCATGCATAACATGCTAACATTGATAAGTAACCACAAGCTAATTGACTTTTTACGTAAATTATTCATTCAGAATCATAAACTACAACTTATAAAAATTACTTATGCATCAATACTATTCAAAACTATTGTCTCAATCACTCCAAGTAATACAAAACTAGCTCATTCATATTCACTTAGTCTCATACAAAGCCTACAATATGACTCTATGTATATGGAGTTACAAGATTCCTATTCATGGAGTGAATGAAAATAGGATAAACTACTTTCTTGGAGGTTGATTTCACTACCAAAAAGCAGTAAACTCCTACCAAAAGCTGATAAAAAGCAATTACCATATCTCCACCTTTTGATCAATGCAAGCTCTAGCTCTGATACCATTATAAGGAATAACACATATACATCTTTGCTTACAAAGCATGAAAATGAAAAACAATGCACACAAACCAGCCAACCAAATAGAAGCTAAAGATCAGACCATAAAAGCTTCAACCCTGAGCCATGGTGTGTGAATGTTGATGATGAGAGAAAATTGATAGCCAAAAATTAAAAGCTCAATATGGAGGAGGGCGAGTCCTATATAGGCCTTGGAGTGCTTGTGCATGTGTCCATGCAACCCCACTACATACCAAACATAAGTTACTATTGATATCGCTCATCATGTATATAACAATGAAACACCATGTACTACTCCACATGTCACAATAGGAGTGCCTAAAAACTCTCAAGGTTATTAATTACAAAATCTGGTCTTGAATGAAATTTTGAGATGAAACTAATAATCTCAACAATTGGGGGCCTAATGCTCATGTTTAGAATCATTCAAAATCCTTGTAACTAGACATGGATGTAACAAATAGTTTCACAAAGCCTACACTGGCTGTTTTATTGTATTGAAGAAAGAAATCTCACTACAAATCATAGTCTTTTCTTGCATGAGACATACGTGTGTCAAACATAGAAATAAACACTTGTTAATAACGTAGGGCCCAATTGTAGGGCATATAGAACTCATGCTTAACAAAATGTTGATGATTTTTTTGTGAAGCTTTTGTTTGTTCTTGTTAATATGGAGAATGGAAAAATAAAGAGTTTCACATTGCGGTTCTCCTTATTTAGAAACGTTTTTATGTGTAATTTAGAGGCTTTTAAATCACCCCCTCTTTTTTCTTTTGTCTTTTCATGTTTTCAGATGCAAAGTAGATTTTAGAATAAAGTCACAACTATTCATGCACGAGTTGATGACTTGCAATAGAAGTAAGGTTGAAACCAGTTGACAAAATTTGTATTGATACCCAATCTGTATTGAGATTAAAAAATAACTTACTTTTGTGGAATAAAATGGTCTATCAAACTAGGGCATATTCCAATATGGGATTTTGATCACTAGTTTAAAGAATAGTGATACCAGCTCCACACTAGTGTAGACAAATCTTGCACGTGTGTGGTGAGTTGGACTTGATCTTCTTCCTCATAGAAAATTATTGAAATTTGAAGGCATAACCCAACTCACTACTAATTGGAGGCATTACTCTATAATTTTAGACTTTGTTGTATTGTAAGTTCCTTGATCAAGATGGGTAGTTGCCACATATCTAAAAGTTTGATCTTTCCCTCTTTTAAATTACATTTGAGTTATCATCATGTGGCACATAAAGTGAAAAAAATCCTTTTTCCAATAAGCCAAGCCCTCCACACTTTCAATGTGCCAATTAAAACACACTTTTTCAACCTTGACCAAACAAACGTGAAGGCCGCTGGGAGGAAATTCAACCTAAAAGGCTATGACAATATCGAATGATAAGTCACATTATTTTAGATCTAGATATATACAAGGATTGCTATACATACAATACAAGGATTGTTACCGTTCTAGTTACAAGAAGAAACGTCATGTTTTCAATGATAAAAGATGGAAAGTCACATTATTTTAGGTTGAGATACAAACAAGGATTGCTACCATTCCAATTACCAAGCATTAAAACAAGAATAAACTTCATGTTTTCATGGATAAAAGATTGGAAAATCAAACCCTCAATTACCAAGCATTAAAACAAGAATAAACTTCATGTTTTCATTGATAAAAGATTGGAAAACCAAACCCTCGTACAAATTGGAGTCTCCACCTTGGAGCCTGGAGACTTCCATGAAGAATGTCCACACCCATCGCCTTTCACTAAAATACGCACAAGCAACACAGGCCTTGTGCACATCCAATGGCCCATAGCAGGTGAGAGAGTGTCACATGCGCACCTGGCATTTATTGCCTATGCGTTTTTCATCCTCACGGGAGTCCTTGATACTTATTAGGGAGTAGAGTAGGAGTGTAGCTATCAGCATTGAATCATGGATGTTATAGTTAATGAATGATCATTGATCAATGAGGCCATTCTAGTAAATGATTCATTATTACATGCATAGAGAGAGGCCCATATTTATGTATGAGTCAAGACTCCAGTGAAGTCCTTTTAAGCTTTTATTGGTCCACTCACCTACCTGACGCCTATTAACTGTCGACCCTCCACAAGGCGGCCGCGTCGGCGTCCGTGTCGCCGTCGATCCTGCCAAACCTCCATCCGCACCTGCCATCCACGGATGCGAAGCGTCCCCGAGCCAGGTCCGACCTGACCTCAGAGCCGGATCCCGTCAGGTGAATCTGGTCTGGTTCCCCCCGGACCTGAGCCCGACTCGAGCGGGAAACCGAGCAGGCCTATCAGGCTTGGGCGGCGCACACGTCCGGCAAAAACAGGGTCACGCCAGACATAACTGGGCGGAACCACCAAATGTAAGTGTCCATGTGGCCGGGTGGCGGTGGTGGATCTCACGCGGAGGGGCCGACGGTGTTTTCACATGGGCTATGGGCCATGCACCACCGCCACTCCATTGCGGACGCCAAACAGAGAGTACACTGCAGTTAATAGAAAAGCTTCCTTTTTTAGTCGACTGATCTCTCTGTTTTTTCTCCCTTTTCTCGGTTTCTCTTTTCGCAAATCGCGATCTCTCGTGTTTTGACTGATCATCCTCCGCTGAGATCGCCATTTCCACCTAATTTTTGTACATTTTCTGTCATCTGCTCATTGATCCCCTCGCTGCTTGTCACGATCCACCGCCTGCCACACAATTTTCTGCCATACTTTTTCACCCTCTTTTGCCACCATATATGCTCACAAGCAGAAAACTGCAAAACCCACATGCCAAACAGACATAAAATCAACATCCACAGAGCGGCTGATCACCGATCCCTTTCCCTCTGATCACTTTTTAAGATTAGCATTGATCCGAGATTGAATCTTAAGATTTTTTCTACGCAGATATCTAGTGCATAGACATAGGTGAAGCAATTCTGAGGTTCTGTTCCGAGTTTTGGTTGATTCGAACTTCCTAGTGCAGGGTAGGAAACAGGCAGGCTCATTTCTAAGGCTGCTGAGAGGCTTTCATTTCGCATTTTCACTATTACTGAGGTTATCCAGCAATCTGGATGCATATAGCTTCCTGCTGTTTGTTTGGATGTCTTGTACAACCTCCTTTTGGCGACTGCTGGTTCTTAGACGCATACTTCATTATCGGAACGATATCTGTAAGTTTTGTTTTGCTCGTAGTACTGTTCTAATATATGTTCTTTGAAACACGCGAATTTTTTTATAAAAGTGATCCCCATGATAGGAGGTAATGAATCTGTCTTCTGAGAGATCTGCTTTTACCTTGTATGGTGGTTCTCATACTCATGCAATTTTGGTCCACATGCGTTGTCTGCTGCTATCATGGGCTTGTTGGCTGCTATCATGGGTGTTCTGACTCTGTTGCTTGGTGTGGTTGTTTTCCAGTTACTCAAAAGATCTTTTAGCAATAAAGGGCTGCAGAAGAAGTCCTTTCTTCAAGAAAGCAATCCCTTTTTTCTGTTAAACGTTGTCTTTAGCTCGCGATGCCTGGTCCTCAGACCGTCCCTAGACTAACGAACCCAGTGATGAAGACGCAGCTGAAAGGTAGAGGATTCAGTATACCTCCCAAGCTCCACTGGGGGGCAGATGATTCTGACGACGATTGGGATTGCATGAAGATTCAAGGTGGGCCGAGAAAGGTGAGAGTGATCTGCACCGATCCAGATGCAACAGAGTCGTCTAGCGACGAGGAAGGAGCCTTCAGAGTTAGCCAGTTACTGAAGGCAACTCCCCGGAGGCTTGTCCGTGAGATTGATCTTTCAGCAAATCACCCCTTGCCAATATCTGACAGCGAAGATGAAACTTCAGAAGTTCCTTCCTATTTTACTACATTTGAATCTCAAGCCTTGCAGAACGATCTTGAGCATCATGAACTGGTTGCTGCTGATGCCAGGCTCACTAAAAAGACATGCAGTGGAAAAAAGCAAAGTGAAAAAACACCAGCAGCACGACATCTTTCCAGAGCTGTGCGTAAAGGATATGGTTCATCAAAAAGAAGTTATCCTTTGAAGCAAAAGCTAGCTGAAAAGAGGGGCAATAGGTTCCGAGGCGTGAGGCAGAGGCCATGGGGAAAGTGGGCGGCCGAGATTCGTGATCCAGTTAAAGGAGCAAGACTATGGCTTGGCACTTATGACACTGCAGAACAAGCTGCAAAGGCTTATGATGAAGCAGCCAGAAAGATCAGAGGCCCGCTTGCGCAAACTAACTTTTGTGGAGTTGCTGCCAATGAAGATTTATCTGCGGCTAGTCCTGTCTCTCCCTACAGTCCTGAAACGCCCGTGAACCTCAGAGAAAGCAATCAGTTTGTCTGCACAACAAATTGCCAGTTTGATTCTGAAGGATGGGCTGCAGATTCTTCGGATATTGGAGGAAAGCCACTTGTTGCAGCATTGGAAGATCCCTTCACACTAAAAACTGATGTCCTGTCTTCCAATCTGGAAAAAAATGGTGTCCTTCATACTTTTTCAGCTCAGAAAGATACACAGTCTACTTGCGTACATAGTGTTAATAGGAACTCTCTCACTTGCAGCCAAGACTTCTCTGAATGTTCTTCCTTTTCTGAATGTTCTTCTACTGATTGCCTTTCTGTGGAAACTACTCTGGAAATTGTTCCTTCTGGTAGCCATGTTATTCACGTTGGGCCTGTTTTGGAACTGGACCATGAATCCTCAGTTATGGAATCCACGGCCCTAGCGCCGAGCTGCCCATCTTCCATTCATGTGGATTCTTGCTTCTCTGATCTGGGTAATGGAAGTCAATCTCCTGCATCTGTTCTGGTCAAGTCTCTCCCATTGCAGATGCAATGCCCTGACTCCCCTGAGGATTTGCCTTCCGCCTGGGATCCCACTTCTGTTTCAGCTTTTGCCGAGGAAGATTCAGCATTAATTGACTACCTCTACTGCAATGAAGAAAAGATCGCTTCCATAAACATCATTGAAGGGGAAAACATAGATTTTCCGTTACTGCTGGACTCACAACCCATGGCCTTAAGTTTTGAAGTTCCTGGCAAAGATAGAGCTGTAGACCTTGCACAGGATCAGCTTTTTGTTAAGGAGCTTGATTTACTTTTCGATGTGGATACTTATGGGCATGTTGCTGGAGTGGATTTTGATCTGGTAGGAGCAAATGCTTTTGGTGATGCAGATGAGCTGGGTGACATCGATTTGCTTGACTCTGAGCTTCCCTGGTTTCACCAAATTGACCTGCTAAGATCAGAACCGAGCAGCTGTGCTTGAAGCTTTTGATGGAGATTTAACAATTTACATTTTCAAGCAATTTAGAACTGTTGAGAATGTTACTAAGCAGAATCTTTGGTAGCTGGCAAAACTTGTCATACTACCTGTCATAATTTTACAGCCTTTGAGCTATCATTTGATAGCTTCAGCTGGAGTTTTGCATAGTACTCTGTATAACGTATACCATGATAAGATAGGGATTTTGAGTAGCAAGTAAACAATTTTGCTCTGCGGATTTGATCTTTAGGTTTGCCCTGTTTGTAGTTCTGGGCAAGCAAGAGCTATAATGGCTCTGAGATTAGCTTACAAGTCTTAATATGCATATTCAAATTTGTCAACCCTTGATTGCCTATGTTTGTTGAATATGTTAGTCTTGGAATTGCCTTCATTCACATCAGAAGACTCTTGGAGTTTATGTGCAATGTTCTTTTGTATGGATGGCACAAATGAAACAATGCTGGCTAAGGTTTATATTGCAGATGGGATGGCCTTTATTTTACAAGCTACTCACTCAGTCTTTAACCAAATCTGGAAGCAATAGCTACAGCCTATTAGTAGCTTTGCTTAAGCCTTAATTTGCTTCAACATATCATTTGACAGATACTTGGAAGGCTATGTTTTTGAATTGGTCAAAGCATTCATGAGTTATATTACATTCAAAGAGAGTAAGTCAGTCAAATTTGAAGAAACTTTTAAAATGTTATCACTATTAAGCTTTCAAGCCAAACCCAAATTGCTGAACTGAAGGGGAAAAGTCTAAATATTTAAGTGGCAGGGTTGGCCATAAAGTCATTAATGACTCTCCATGAGGGGTTGAGCTGCTTGCACAAGCTCATTACAAAAGCCCCTTGCAAGCCCCAATGAGGGGGTACTTAAAAGCTTGTCATCTTTTTTTATTTTATCATGGCCTTTATGTAACAGAAGTAGGAGCAGTTTCCGAATCGTCAGAAATATGTTAAAAAAACAACATAGGTAGACTAAAAATCTACACTTTTTATTGTGTAGTTGACAATCATCTATAGAAGTAGGAGCAGTTTCCGAATTGTCAGAAATATGTTAAAAAAACAACATAGGTAGACTAAAAATCTACACTTTTTATTGTGTAGTTGACAATCATCTACAGACTTGAATTTATCATGCTTTATTTCATGTTTAGTGAACTTGAAGATGACCACACCAAAAAGGGTGAAGAAATCCATTGGTAATTAAATGCAAGCACACCCATGTTCACATTTCACATAGGGTTAGTTGTAGGTGTGCCAAATCCCTTGGCACAACTTAAGGTGGCCTTTAGCTCCACTCCTAATGAGCATCTAAGTTAATATGTTTATACAAAGCTGTAAACCAAACAATTACAACTTTAATTGTACAAATATAGATTGGGCATCAAATGTTAGTGAAAAGCCTAAACACGGGGCACATGGCGCATGCACATGAATTGGTCACGCTTCTATTTGGCATTATTAGCAAATCCTTATTGAGCTCCACACACAATGTACATGTTTTTTTGTATTATTAACCACTGGGATCATAGAGCATCAAACTTGGGTGGGGCAACCCAATAAAATGTTATTTTGACTATTGATCTAGTGAGTTGATGCCTTGCCTATTGATTTGAGTCAATGACTTGCCATGTTAAGTACAAAGACTTGCCATGTTGAGTACAAGAGTTGATTCATAGTAGAAAGAATGCACCACATTTCAATGCAAGCTTTGGATTGTGGCACTTAGCAAGACTAATGTTTAAATGAAGTACATCTCCATGTTCTTGTTTTGAGATTTGCATAACTAGTTGATTGTTTTTTACCATATCTTATTTGGATGTCAAGGCCACCACTTGTAGATATCATTTATGAGGTACTTACCAGCCCAAAAACTGAGGCTATCCATTAGCTTAAGTTTAGGAAGTCAAGGCCATGTAATTGCCAAATTTGTGAAGTAATCTTGGGTATCTCAAGAGTTGATGACGTAGATCATGGAGCCATGACTTTAGGATAGGTTGGGTAGGAAATATAAAACCCTCATAAGATGAGTTCATCAAGATATATGTTGAATCAAGACAATTCCATATTCATGAGAAAATTTAAGCAATTTACATTGGAATTTCTCTGTACATGTTATGTGGCTTGTAAGCTATTGATTCAAGAATTTCTTTTTACATTACTATTGATCAATTGAATGCTAATACACTTGGTTTCAATTTGGCAAAGTTTGATTGATCCACTTTCATTTTGATAAAAGGATTAAGTGGCACAATCGAGCTCCTTTCTAGTGAAGCTAGTCCTGATCTTAAAGTGCAAATATGAATTGAAAAGATTTGTTGTGTAAACTCAATCACTTAGATTCATTTGTCAAAATGTTTAAGATCTTTTTTTTTTCTTCTTTTTTCTTTTTTTTTCCAAAATGGTATCAGAGCTTTGATTAAGTGATAACTTTGTAAAATCATGATTTTGCAAATATTAAGTGAAATTGTGTTGAAATTGCATATTGCTTCAATCATAGGTCATCAATAATATAATTTAGATCAATTAGAGTGGAAAGAGGTCGATTTGGATTTGTTTTGTTGTCCATGTAGCTCAAAAATCGAGATGGATGCTTTTCAAAAGATTGATTCTAAATTAGGAAGTTTTTACTTGGAGCCTTATGTGCTTTCTAGATCTTAATGAGATAGATCTATTGATGTAATCATAACCCAATTCGGTTGAGTATCTTTTGTGTTATAGATGGAATGTAGGAGCACCTACTTCATGCCCACTACTTGGAAAATGACAGCAACCGCCACGATTTACCTCAGTGCAACGACTCCACACCATCTTCTTGTACATACATTTGCACAATTGTAAATTGTATATAGATATGACAATTGTAGTCAACAACACAATATGCAATGATCATATCAAGAGCATTAGAGACAGACATAGTAGATGCTTTCATGCATCGATTCTTTCTTTTAGATTCTTTGTGTTCGCCTACGTACTCCATTGCGATCCACGTGCATGCACCGAGGAGATTACTTCCCACCAATCTCCCGACACACCACTCTTAATGACATAATGTCTTTTATGCTATAAGGACCTCCACCTGTAGACTTTAATCTCCTTCAATCAACTCTATTTTATACATCAAATCTCCAATTTTTAGATCTTTCTTGTGCGATATTTGATCACACCAAGCCTTATGTAGTGCCTTTTCCACAACTCACGCATGACCTTGTTTCATCCAATCATCTTTTTGTGAACATCCATAGAGATGGTATTAGAAACTCAATTGGCATCACTGCATTCTTCCCATAAACCAACCAGAAGGGTGTTTAATTGGCACTATGTATGTTGTACGAAATTCCCAAAGTGCCGCATGCAACTTATTCTCCAAATTTGATCTACTAGCTTTAATTGTCTTAGTAAGGATATTGCATAAAATCTTGTTTGAAGTTTTTGCTTAGCCATTTCCCTATGGATAATAAGTTGTATCAAAATGATGAATGACACAAAAACTCTTCTAGTAAAATCTTGATTGTGTAATTGACAAAATGAGTGCCTCGGTCGTTTACTAGTTTCAGAGGACAACCAAACTAATGATAATGTGCTCAAAAAATTTGGTTGTGGATTTAGCATCTACTATTTGTACTGCTTTGGTTTCAATCCATTTAGTAAGAAAGCTCACTACCAAAGCAGTCCAAAGCCTCTTGCAAGCCCCAACGAGGGGTAGAGATCCCCAAAGCCTCTTGCAAGCTTAAAACTTTATTTCATATTTACTGAACTTGAAGATGGTCACACCAAAAAGGGTGAAGGATTCCATTGGTAATTAAATGCAAGCACACCCATGTTCACATTACCATAAGGTTATTTGTAGGTGTGCAACCTCCCTTGGCACACAACTTAAGGTGGCCTTTAGCTCCCCTCCCAACAAGCATGTAAGTTAATATGTTTATACAAAGTCGTAAACCACACAATTACAACTTTAATTGTACTATAATTTGATTGGTACAAACATAGATTGGGCATCAATTGTTAGTGAAAAGCCTAAACACGGGGCACATGGCTCATGCACATGAATTGGTCATGCTTCTATTTGGCATTATTAGCGAATCCTTATTGAGCTCCACACACAATACACATGCTTTTTTGTATTAATAATCCCTGGGATCATAGAGCATCAAACTTGGGTGGGGCAACCCAACTAGAGCACAATACAATACAAATGACATAAATGCATTATCACTTGGAGTTAAAAAAAAAAGGATAGGAACATGAAGGTATAAATGGGTGCTTGTTTGCAATTGAAGAACACATTCAGCAAGGCATGCTTAGGCTTTTAGTAAGGCATGTATAAATTGAGAGCATGTCCCATCTAAGGCCAATTGGAGATCCATCAAATTCTTGCACCTACAATAGGCTACAAGTAAAGCTTAATAAATGGCATCTAAGTGGAGTGGACCCCACCTCAACCATTTAAGTGCATTAAATGTCCTATGGTTACACTCCTGCATTGATATGTCTCTTATCATTTTGCAAGACCAACACATTTGTGAATCCAACATTGTACCAATAATCTGGAAATTAGATGACTTTCTAAATGTCGTGCACTCATAGTCAATGTTTGTTGATTTGACTTGTGCAATAGCAAACAAAAACTTCTAGCCTTCATCAACAAAAAATGATGTTGATTTTAAGCAAGACTATCTCCTTGTAATAGAAAATCCTTGAATATTGCTTGTTAATTTGAATCGTACTCCGATTTAAAATGTCATTTTGACTATTGATCTAGTGAGTTGATGCCTTGCCTATTGATTTGAGTCAATGCCTTGCCATGTTGAGTACAACAGTTGATTCATAGTGAGTTCATCAAGATATATTTTGAATCAACAATTCCATATTTACGAGAAAATTTAAGCAATTTACATTCTGAATTGAAAAATTTGTTTTGTAAACTCAATCACTTAGATTCATTTTTCAAAAAGTTTATGATGATTTTTTTTTTTTTCAAAATGGTATCAAAGCTTCAATTAAGTGGTAACTTTGTAAAATCATGATTTTGCAAATATTAAGTGAAATTGTGTTGAAATTGCATCTCTAGCAATTTTGCTTCAATCATAATCAAGAATATAATTTAGATCAATTGTGAAAGTACAGTATATTAGGACTATAAATGAATCTTAGAAAGATCCACAAGAGTGATTGTGTACTTGCTTAACAATCTATCAGAAAACTAGTCATCAAAAGTTGATCTAGATTGGCAATTTGACAAACAATAAGCATTGACAATCAAATCATTGAACATAAACACAAATCTGAGTTGGCAAGTGTGAAGAGTAGCCTGTTGTACAGCAGCCTGTAGACAATGTTTGAAGTACAATAAGTCTTGGTTTCATTTGTATCACAAAAAATCAATGTACATGGAGAGCAAACTTGAGATTGCCACTGAGCTCCAAAAATAATCTATCTTCTCACTATGGGAGCTTGGAATACATAGCAAAAGTGACCTCCTTTGTAAAGTTAGGTGAATTTACAGCATGTAATAAGGAAGTTAACTCATCCTTTTTGCCCTAAAATGAAACCCTAGTCTATTTCCTAGAGCCATGCTTGGTAGGTAGATGGTTCATCTCAAATCAAGGGGTAGGTCCTATAATGTAGGGATCTCTACCAAATAGACACAACCATCACTCTTGACTTGACCTAACCTACATTAGGAGTGGATTGCCATGTGGCATCTTGGCCTTACATGTTGGAAATTAAGCCCACAGTTTTCTCCTTGGTGAATGACTAATTCTATTTTGTGATTCTTCCTGCATGTTTATTGATCATTGATCTAGGGTTAGGTGAAACCAACTTTGGTTCTACGTCTGCTCATCTGATACCTACATGAATCACAAACTTAGACAACCAATTTATTTGAAGAACGTCTACAACGGGCTACCGGCTGATCTCCAGCAAAGGGTAACCAATCCTGTCATAATTTCAAGTTCAGATGTTACGTTCAATTACTTGAAGTCATTGAAAACTTGGCCATCTTCAAGGACTTCCAAGAACTAGCATTTAGAACAAGTATGTAGAAATACACTAAGTGTCACAACAGTCTGTAGAAATGAACTACGTTTTCAACAGCTTCGGCTTTTTCGCATTTCTCCAAAATGCGACACTTTCATAGTTCAAAAGTTTAAGTGTTTTTAAAGGCATCTTCGGCTTTTTCGCAAAATCTCAAAGAGAGAGAAAATGTCGAAGGTCATCTATTTTCATAAGTTAAACTGTTTCAAGGGCACCTTCGTCTTTTTCGAGGTCACCTTCGTCTTTTTAAGAGCACCTTCGGCTTTTTCGCAAAATCTTGAAGAGAGAGAAAAATGCCGAAGGTCGTCTATTTTGAACGAGGAACGTTTCCAGTCACTTCCCAAAATTTGCGAAGTGAGAGAATTTGTGACATCCTCGTCAGTGTCAATGATGCTAAATTGTTGACCGTATACACTATGTACAGTCATCACAAAAGCCATATACTTCCAAGTACAACAACTTTTCTAATTAGGTGACAAGCATTCAATGTAATTAATACATGGATGGAATCTATCCGAGCACAGATTAGTGGCTGCTCCGTCTATGAGACACATTGTTTGAGCATCCCAATTACGCCATCATTTTGGTTGTAATTGCTATTCTGTATTGTGCTTCAGTGTAATATAGCAGCAACTTGCTTTTATCTGTGTACAACGTAGATCAATGCTTGTTGTGATTGAATGCACTTTCATTGCTATTTGATCGCACTTGTTTACTCACTCTGATCTGAACATGGACATCTACGACTCCTTAGTTTCTAATCAGACGATGGTTGTCTTTGACGCCTGAGGAACTCACGTTATCATACTGCTCTTCCATTTACTTCAGAACTATACTTCACGATTGAATCTGATATAATACCACATACAAACCATCTCTAATCTCTTCGGTGGACTGTACTCTTGTTTCAGAGTATAAATTAATTCTTAAGATCCTGTTGGGCAATTAGAACTCTTAAGGCATGATTACATTTAGCATAAGCTGTCTTTTAGACTTCTTTTGCATTTAGCAACTGACCAGAATGGGAGAGCTATTCCGCAATAGTCATGCTCTCTTCTCCATTCACGTTCTTCTATCTCCCTTGCCCCATCAGATTGGTATCAAAGCATAGTTCAAATAAACCGAGAGATAAAGTTTGTTCTATTTGTATGTTGTTATCATGTCTCATATAGGTAGCTCTTCATCTTCATCACTCAGTGAAGCTAGAGTCATTGACAAGTTCAATGGTTCTAACTTCTACATTTGGAAGTTAAAACTTAGAATGATGTTGATAGATAGAGATCTTTGGGATGTAGTAGAAGGTGCAGACCTGAAACCTGAAGATGGTGATCAAGCAAAGTCCTGGAGGATCGAAGATCAGAAGGCTCTAGTATGTATCACACTCAATCTGGTCGACTCCCAAATATCTCACGTTACCACGTGCAAAACCTCTCAGGAAGCACTGGACTTGTTATCAAGTCTTTATGAGACTCACGATGTAACCACGAGATTATATCTTAGAAGGAAGTTCTTTACTCTTAGCATGTCTGATTCTACTACCATCAATTCTCACATCAACAACTACAAGTCCCTGTTAGATCAGTGATCAGCTGTAGGATGTTCTATTCAAGATGATGATGCCGTTATGACCTTGCTTTCTTCTCTTCCAAAGTCCTATGAGCACTTTGTGGTGATGATCTCCACACAACCCGACCTCACTCTTCAAAAGGTGATCGGTCATCTTCTTCAAGAAGAAATGCGGGGAAAGACTAGCAGCCTGTCCATCAAAGACAAATCCATGGCTCTATACACCAAGAAGAAAGATTATTCCAAGGGCAAGAATCAAGTGCAGCAGCAACATCAGAAGCCTCACACTCAAAGTGAGCGTGGTGGATCGTGCAAGAAGCTTTTCTACAGATATTGCAAAAGAGCTAATCACGACGTCAAAGAGTGATAGAAAATAAATTTATATGGGTTAAGATGTCTTTTGATTCTTGTGTTGCTTAAGTGTTCTTCTAATTGAATTTGCAAAGTAATGGAGCTTGGATTATATAGCACCAATCCATCCAGCTGCAAGAGAAACTCAAGAAAGATATATCATTGTGGAAATCGGTTATCTTACTAAATGGATTGAAACCAAAGCAGTACAAGTAGTAGATGCTAAATCCACAACCAAATTTTATGAGCACATTATCATTAGTTTGGTTGTCCTATGAAAATAGTAAATGATCGAGGCACTCATTTTGTCAATGAAACAATCAAGATTTTACTAGAAGAGTTTTTTTTGTCATTTATCATATTAGTACAACTTATTATCCATAGGAAAATGGCTAAGCAAAATCTTCAAAAAAGATTTTATGCAATATCCTTACTAAGACAATTAAAGCTAGTAGATCAAATTTGGAGCATAAGCTGCATGAGACACTTTTGGAATTTCGTACAACACACATAGTGCCAATAAAACACCCTTCTGGCTGACAAAATGTAGTGATGCCAATTGAGTTTCTAGTACCTTCTTTATGGATCGTCACAACAAAATGATTGGATGAAACAAGGTCATGAGTGAGTTGTGGAAAAGGCACCTCATAAAGCTTGGCGTGATCAAATATCTAAAAATTGGAGATTTGATGTATAAAATAGAACTGATTGAAGGAAATTAAAGTATACGGGTGGAGGTCCTTATAAATAAAAGACATTATGTCATTAAGAGTGGTTTGCCAGGAGATTGGTGGGAAGTAATATAAGGGAAGCTCCTTAGATCCTGCTTACAAGTCCAAAACACAAAAGGATAACACACTGTGGAGAAGCCACCCAACCAAGTAGAAGCATTCAATCAATCTCTAGAAGCCTCACCCCCAAGCCAAGGAACAAGAAGCATGAATGTAGAGTGAGAGCCTGGCAATGAATCAAGAACCATGATCTGTAGTAGGGCGAGTTTGGACCTCTTATATAGAGCCTAATGCATCCTGGGCACTAAGCCATGCATAGCCCTATGTTCCCTATACATAGATTCACCTAGAATAGTGTCCTATGCATGGACCAACTATTCATAGAATTGTTATTGATAACTCTACACATGCATACACTGTCTCATACCTTGTCTAAACTCCATTTAGTGTGTTATGGGCCTCACAAGGATATTAGTTACTTTCGGGTCACATCCAGTATGACGTGGCATAACTAACAGCTTGTTTCACTGGAGTACCGTGTTTCCAAGGCTAGGAGTATATTGTATCCTATGTACTAGTCATGGACATAACATTCTTTCCTCCTTAAACTGTTTCTATCCTTAGAAAGTAAAATTCGATAAATTCTTCTTCATGCTATCAACTCTTTCCCACGAATCATCATCCTCAGTATGAACCTTCCACCAATTAAGCACTCAGAGATAGAACAGTTTCTCAATTGTTTATCTCTAGTTCTGAGCACTTTCTCAGGTTCCAAAGGTACACTAAGCGATAAATCTTCCAAATGGGATAAATCCTCATCCGATCCAACTGTATCACCATCATGTAAACTTAGTTTCAAACAACTTACATGAAATACTAGGTGTGCAGTCGATTTTCCTTGAAGATCGAGTTCATACACCAAAGAACCAATTCTACGTACAATCCTGAAAGGTCCACAATAACAGGTAGATAGCTTATAATGCTTCCCAATACGTAATGTCTCAGAATCTTTTGGAATCCTAAGATATACCCAATCATCAACTTTAAGACTTTTTGGAGATCTCTTAAGATCGGTATAGTATTTAGCTCTATCTTGAGCACTTCGGATACTATCCTTAGCCACTTGCAACATTTCTTGCATATCATGCAAAAAATCAGCAACCTTCTGGATCTTAACAGACTTCGTCTCAACATTTATTGGAGATCTAGGTTGATAACCGTACATAAGTATAAAAGGACTGTAACCTGTAGCAGAATGTTTTCTACTATTATATGCAAACTCAACTTGTCAAATTCCCATTTTGGTCACATTTGGAACATTGTTCAGACCGGAAGAAATGTGGACAGTGTTGAGTCAAAAACACAGGGGAATCAACTAACTAAGAAAGATAAGAAGATTGTGGAATAGTTCACCATTCAAGATGGATTACTATTTCAGAATGGAAAAGTTTGCGTACCTGGTGATGATGAGCTCAAACGGAAGATTTTGTCTGAATGTCATGACATACTTTGTGCAAGACATCCCGGTATACACAGGACTCTGGACTTGGTTAAGAGAGAATTTTATTGGCCAAAGCTCAAGCCATATGTCGAGTCATATATTGTTAAATGCAAGCCCTGTCAACTAGCAAAGGCTGAACGCCATAAGGCTAGTGGTTTGTTGCATCCGTTAGATATCCCAGATAAGAAATGGGAAAGCATATTCAGTTGCTTGGCATCTTGCACTGTCTTATCTACTTGATCTTGTGCGGTTGTCAGGGCATTTTGCAGGGAGCTGATGTAGGTTTTCAAGCGATCAGCTTGTTGTTAGGCCAATTTCTTTTCGCTTTCAGACTTTTCTTCATGTTGTTTGGCTATCTTCAACTCTCGATCCAACTGGACAATTTTCTAGCTGATCAGAGTGTTTTTGGATCCTAGATCAGAGACCCTCTGCTCCATTTCCTTCTTCTTATCCAGCATAGACTGGATCACTTGCCCAAGGCTTGAAACCAACCCTAGAGCATCACCAGAATCTACGGTCGTGGAAGTGGCAGCAGTAGGAGAACCTGATAGTACTGTCCTTGGTAGGCATGGAATAGGTGCCATGGTCTCTTCTTCTTCAAAAGTATCCTCCTCTTCAAACCCTTCAGGCACCGTGGCGTCGAACTGCTTTGGTGACTTTACAGCTTTGTCGACCCGAAGTGTGGCTGGGCTACCCTATGTGGGTGGTTGTTGACTGGCATCTTCGACACCAACAGTAGATTCACGGATATGCCCAAATCCTCTTCCAAGGGATTGGGGTTCAAAGGGCTAGGCTCTGGGGCATTTTAAAGATTTCGGTGGCCCCAAGGGGGTCAAAATCATCGAACATATCGATGAAGAACTGTGCATTGGGTGAGGTTGCTTCGGTGTGCAGGGGTGAGGAGGCCTGGGCAGTTGTGATGGGAATGGTAGGCCCAATGGTCATAGACTATCCTTGTATGGGAGTAGAGGCGAGGGAAGCATCAAAGACGAGGGGAATGGGAAGTTCAGTGCGAACAACAACAGAGGGTGGAAGCGCAGCTGACGAGGTATGTCTAGTGCAACGTCGTGACGCGAAAGGCGAGCCAGGAATTACGATCTTGCTGCATGGACGACGACGACTATGAGAACTTGAGGCCTGATGGGATGACTCGGCCATTGCTTCTTCGTAAACCGAAAGCACGGAATCCAGGTGGAAGCTATGGATTCTATTTTCTAAGTGAGAAGCGGCTAAGAGGGACAATAAAGAGCCAACGACAAACTGCTGCTTTGTATTGGCCTTAATAGCTCGTTTGAGCTCACCAAAAACAGTCTTGAACCAGTTAAATGGTTCAAGAGGGGCTTTGGCCAACTTAGTGTGGGACTCCACTATCCTGTGAAAGATTTGAAATGTGATGCGGTCTTTCCTAAGGTTGCCAACCATCAGGAAATGATTCAATAGCTAGGCAGCTGCGTGAATGGAAGACTCAGTGATGACTTCTAGAAGGTAGTCATCATTGGTCCAGTGCAGATCGTTGGTGAGGTCAATGTATGGCTTGATGTCCTATTTGGCGTGCTTGTGATTGGGTGAGGCTTGCGTACCGGATGAGATTCCTATAGCTGCAAGTGCGGCCTCAGTGACGCGCACCTTGTGTGTGGCTCTCTGGAAGGTGATATAAAACTTGGATTTGTCTTCCTTCCATGTACTGAAGGCAAGAGTGATGAAATCCATATTGATGCGTCCCGAGAAGGCTCTCTCATGAATACCCATTGCAGTGAGTAGAGGCTCTGCAAGGGTCATCCACTGAGTGACCATGCTTGTGCTAGGAAGAATTATGATGTCCGTTGCAGATGGGACATCACAATGGATAGTATAGCACGGAGACTGGAAAGTATCGGTAGAAGATATGACGATCAGAAAGGAATTATAAACACGTGAAAGTATATCAGAAGGCAATGCAGGAAATTTGGAAGGCTTTGGTCGCAAGAAAATTTCTCAAGAGCTTGGCTAGCACAAGTGAGGAATGAATTGAATTCAGCCAACTTATAGGTGAATTTGGTGGGTCCATTACACTGAATAGTAGTTTGACTGATCAGTTCTGAACAAAAATATGCAAGCATGTACAGTACTGTAAAAATAGGCTATAAAAATCTCGGCAAAGGTTTCTAGGAATCTGAACCTATCAGGTGAACGTTTTTCAGGGCTGGCGAAGGATGAACCTTCGCCCAGGAGGGTTGTTTGCCCAGGTACTGTCATAAATGTATTTTTTCACAATCTGAACCTATGGACAACCTAATTTTAACATTTTAAGATCATCTAGCAGGTCGGCGAAGATTCATAATGAGGTTATGATGCTCGGCAAAGGTTCCCAAAATGGCATATCACTGAACATTCACCTAACTCAAAAATTGAATTTTCTCTTGTCAGAAACCTTCGCCCACCTTAATTTAGATTAATCAAGAGTGGATGTACAATCTGAGAGCTCAACGAAGGTTTTTGATACTGTATTGGCCAAATCTGCCCAAAATAGTGGTTTCCTAAGGCATTTTCCATCAAAAATTATGTGCTGTCTTTTCCTATGCTGATGACTTTCTGACTTTTGCTCATCAGTATTTTCTTATTTTTTTTATTTTTTTATTTTTTTATTTTTATGTAATTGTCTTTTTCCAAAAAATTCAGCAAATTAAATACTGAAAACAAAAAATTGAAAAACAAATAAATTCAAAAACCCATTGAGATCAGGCTTGCTAAACTGGTGGAGCAGGCTACCAAAACTTGCGTAGTCGACTGCCATTTACCATAGTATCAAATTGTTTTCCATCCAAGTGCTCAAGAATTATTGCGCCATAGTTTAGGATTTCCTTCACTTTATACGGGCCTTCACCAGTAAACTTCAACTTACCCTTGATCAGCTTGGTTGTGTACATCAATGCAAGATCTCCTGCTTTTAGATCTTTCTTGTGCAATCGACGATCGTGCCATGACTTGCGACGGGATTTCTCTGCTGCTAAGGCATGAACAACCATCAATCGGGTTTCACATAATTTGTGCAACGCTTCATGATGAAGTTGTAAAGACTTATCAGCTTTGGCTTCAACCCACTTGGTCATATAATCAGTTGCGACGATAATGTATCGGGCTTGAGATCCTTGCGAATCCAGTCCCCATTTTTCAAACGGTGCTTGCGATAAAACCGGATGTAAGGGTTCATAATTCTGTAGAGTAGGTCGTCGTGCTCGCTGGCAGACATCACATGTCTGAATACAATTTTCTCTGTCCTTATGAAGCATAGGCCACCAACATCCAGATTGTAAAAGTTTGCGAACAGTAATGTCGTTTGATCAGCTAGTTTAATAGCAAAAGTAGCAGGCTTAATCTCCATTTTGTACATAGCTTTGTAGAAATCAGGTTAACTCCTGAATCGCCATCTATCACAGCTGCTTCTTTAGAAAATTGTCTATGTTGTATCGGCCGAGTGATATTCTTTTGTTCACTTTCCCAAGTGGCTCCAACATGGAGTACATCATTAGATTCTTCAAATCTAGCACAAAAAAGCGGCTCCTGATGGACTTCTGGTTCTTCTTGAGCTAACTTTTGTGCTAAGACTTCTTTTGCTTTTGGCACCAACTTTAGGAACTCTCCCAATGAAATATTGATCTTGCTAGACAAAATGTTTAGAGTAATTCTGTATGCGGTGCTTCCGGTTCAGTCATCTTGAAGGGTTCTTCATGATGATGTAATTGATCATTCATATCCGTACATAAATTTCTTGGAGGCTGCAATGGTAAAGACCGAACTTCAGTTGTTACTTTAGCAACCTCAACTTCCTCTTCTTCTTGCAAATATATCTTTGTTTTTCTGCATTAAGATTTGGATAGACTCTCGATGTTGTTGGTGTATCGTTCAATTGTATAGAATCAGCAGGTACTGGATCCACTACTGGTTCTTCTTGAGCTAACTTTTGTGCTCTGGTGACCACCATTAAGGATGCACTTGGTTTATTCTGAGCTACTGATCCTTACTTGATTGTTATCAAATTTACAGGTGCTGTAGCTGGTGGTGGCTTCGGTCTTGCTGGACAGTCTTTATAGCAATGCCCATATCCACAATCATGACATAATGATACATTTTTTTTTTTATTTGGGCATTTTGCAACTCTGTGATTTTCTCCACATGCAAAGCATCCAATGGTGCTCTGGCCCAATTTCTCGAGGCCTATTGTTGAGCGGCAGCATAAATGGCATACTGTTTTGAAGATCCACCTTCTTGATCATTACCATAGCTTCATTGCTCAGCACTTCCATAAGGTTCTGGTTCCATTAAATTGGCAGGAGGAGTGGAGTGTTTTGGTGGGGCAGGCAAAGCTAGATGTTCCGGGTATCCAAGAGTAGATTGTTGCAGTCTTGCTGCTGGATTTCCTCCATACTGTAGATCTCGATATCCCATCTGGGCATACCGCTGCTGAATTATCCGAGGGTTGAAGTTGCAAAAAGTAGTCTCATGGTCAACTGAATTACACAAATGGCAAACACTGATTTCCATTCTTTTTTTCAATTGAGGACACTCATTCATTGTGTGACTTCCTGTACAAATAGAACACCATGCATTTTTCCTGGTAGGAAAAGTCTTTGCAAACTTCTCAGGTTCCTTGTTCGCTTCTCCGTGGAAATTTTCCAATGCTTTGATCTTCTCATCAAATTGCAACTGCAACTTTTCCATCTATTTCTGGTGGGTCTTCCCGAGTTTCTCGAATTCATTGAGCATCATTTCTGCAGTAGCATTGGCATTCGTTGATGCAATAGTGGTGGATGTCGTAGTAGTCTGCCCTGCTGTATAAGGCAACATACTGACATTCGGCTCATCATCTGAATCTTCATCCTCCTCCCAAATTGCATCGTCCATAGCATTTTGCAAAAGTGCATACTCATTATGGCGTTTCAGCTCACGTCTGAACCGTTTAGATAGACCTGACAAAAATCACATAATCATGGCATTTTCATTAATCAGCTCAGGTTCACATTCAGATCTAAGATGTTTCACCCTATCGATGTAATCTCAAACCATTTCTCGCTTTTCCATTATAATTTTACTTAAAAGTAGGAAAGGGTCCTCCATAAACTTCCGCGATTTGAACCGTGTGATAAGGGCTCGTTTAACAACCTCCCAATATGTACGCTCAGTTTCATCTTGGTTATAGTAACAATCTTGTCCTGCGCCTATTAAGGCCATAGGAAATATCTTAAGTTTATCTTGAGGATAAATCTCACCATAGACCTCACAGGATTCAGCATAGATCTGAAGAAATCTAACTGGATCTGTTAATTCATTATATTTGGGTAGATCCAATCGGGGTGCTCTTCTAACAATAATTGGATTGACCTCCTGTGGAGCACCTTCGGGAGCAACTCCAGGGGCAGCCATCTTTACAAATTTAGATCAAATCAATAATGAGATTGGATATAGATTTTTCTAAAAAACTATCTCAGATTAGATCTGCTAGCTCTATTTCACTTTTCAAGAATCTGATTCTATATGATTAAAAACTTTTCGAAATTCAATCGATCGATACTTCTCAAAAATGATAAATCTCTCAGAATCCAATTCAGAATATATCAGATTCGATCCAAATTTTGACAGAGACTTGATCTGGAAAATCAAAAACTAAAATTAGGACTGGCGAAGGTTCTCAAGGTGAAGGTTGGCTCGGCGAAGGTTCAACAGTGCTATTTTGGAAAAAAAAAAAAAACTCTCTGAACAACTTTTTTGACAATTTCTTGAAAAATAACCTTCGCCAACTTCTCAGATGGAAGATCTGACACAACTAAAACTATGGAAAACCGGACATAGGTTTCTGACACAAGGAAATACAGTTTCCGTAATCTAACGAGGCAAAAAATCAAGATTTTTTGTGATCTGATCAAGAAGAATCTTCGTCGAACTCAAAAGTAGTGTTTTTCTATAAATAGAATGTTTTGAAAACTCGTCGAAGGTTCTGGCAAAGGATCAAGAGTAATATTGGTAATTTTGCAACAAAGTGACTTTTTTGACAAAAATATGACAATATGACGACTGATCCTCTGAAACCCTTTCTATTTTTGGTATTATTCTTCATCGACCTGGTAGTAGATAGATTTGAATCACATCTAAGCACAGTGAACCGGACGAAGGTTCTTTTTCAGTATTTTTTAGGGTTTCGATAATTTTTGGTGATTTTTGGTGGTTTTTCTGATGTTTATGAAAATCTGCTAGGAATTAATCTTTGCCCTTCAAACTGAAGGTTCTGTAAACAAAAACGAAGGTGTCTGCAACTCGGCAAAGGTTTCTTGAAAGAGGATAAAAAGTTTTGAGCTCTGATGACGCTTTTTGTCTCTTTTTGACCAAATTTGACAGATTTGACCAATTTTTGTTATTTTCTCTGATATCTCAGATCCAAATGGATCTTAAGATTGGTGATCTGAATAGCTTTTTCTGTTTAATAATCAGATCAAATCAAGCAAAATCAATCCCAAACTAACCCTAAAATGCAGATTTAACACTATTCATGCCACGACAAGATGCCTAATGCAAGCTAACCATCAACCAAACATGCTGTAAACTGAAAAATTGGCATAGCTCCCCGGCAACGGCGCCAAAATTGTAGTGGGTTTCTTTCCTTGCTTAACCTGAATCCAAGATCTAGTCAATCTAGCATCAAAGAGACGGAGCTAGTTGTCACGCGGAGGTTCGTTCCCATGAGAGCGATAGTATAGTTCAGATTTCAACATGAATGAAGGATCTAACACTAACATCCAATAACACTACATCCATTAACCCTAAATCCACAACAATGATAGAAACTTACTCTTCTCTCTCTCCTTTTCTCTCTCACCAAAGCATAAGAAATGGCAATCCCAATAATGATCAAATCCAACAATTAGCAAATACCAAAGAAAGCATGAGAAATGGAGGAAAAGAGAGGAAGAGCAAGGACATTCATCAATCCATTTCTAAAGAGAACTAATCTGCTTTATTGAAATGAGAAAATGAACATGAGGAACAGCTCAAGTTGGTCCCTTTTTATAGTAGAGAGGAGGACCCTGGCCTTTGAATCCTATTGGTCCAGTCTTGTCTCTCTTTTAATTCAAATTTAAAAAGTGTGGGAACCATCAAAATTGGAGGGAAACCCAACTTTATTCACCCCCAAGCCAAGGAACAAGAAGCATGAATGTAGAGTGAGAGCCTGACAATGAATCAAGAACCATGATGTGTAGTAGGGCAAGTTTGGACCTCTTATATAGAGCCTAATGCATCATGGGCACTAAACCATGCATAGTCCTATGTTCCCTATACATAGATTCACCTAGAATAGAGTCCTATGCATAGACCAACTATTTATAGAACTGCTATTGATAAGTCTACACATGCATACACTGTCTCAAACCTTGTCTAAACTCCATATAGTGTGTTCTGGGCCTCACAAGGAATACTTTTGGGTCATGTCCAGTATGACGTGGCATAACTAACAGCTTGTTTCACTAGAGCACTGTGTATATAAGACTAGGAGTATATTGTATCCTATGTACTGGTCATGGACATAATAAGTAATCTCCTCGGTGCATGCACTGCGTGGATCGCAATGGATTACGCAGGTGAGCACAAAGAATCTATTTGCGCTGTGGAAGCGGAAGAGCAGACAGTCAGACAAAGCAGTCAGACAGAAATGTGAAACAACGAAGCATGCAACACTGACAAAGATCTAAACGCAACAACAAGATAGTAGTCGATTCAGATTTATATATATGAAAAATACAAGTCAGATTGATGCTATGAGCACAATGTTGGATTATTCTCCTAATTATCAACTAATCGATCTTTTAATCTTCATCCACGTATTACCCAACACTATAGTTTTATGGATGTTTCTATACAATTTGTAAAAGTACATGGAAATCGCTCACAGGTGGATTCCACAAGTAAATTTACAAGAAGTGTTAACTGGATGGATGCCAGCTCACTATGGCCAACTGGTCATTAAGATCTATGACCTAATCAGTTGTCCTACTAGAGTAGCCGCATTTGCTTTGTATAAATAGCTGATCATATGTTTATCATTTTATTCATGCAATGCATTGAAAAATAACATAGCAGTTCTCTCAAGCTTTCAAGCTTGAACACTATTGAGCATTCTAGCTCAATTCTTAGAGTTCTTTTAGAGTTTTGCTATCATCGCTTATTGCTTATCAACAGAAGTGCAAATCAGACAAAGTTTTCATAGATAGTTTAGAGTACGTGGTTTCTATCCGCAATTGTCTTGTGTTTCTTTTTTTCTGAATCAATCTATTCTTTATTGCATTCAGTATTATGGCAGAATCTCTATGATCTCATATTGCTTTTGTTTGATAATTCAATTCTTCATTGTTTGGCTACGTATTCACTTTAGCTCTGATGATTTTAAAGTTAGTTGCTAAAAGATTGAACGTGACTCTTGTCATTATGTTTTGTTCAAAATTTAAAGGCGTAGTCATGCATTAGAAAAGCAGGTTTATTCTACTACGCTCAATACATCATTATTGCAATATCACCTCTTTCCAACATGGTATCAGAGCATGTTATTTAATATGCTATTACCTTTATGATATCAGAGCGATGTGTTATATTAGAGCTCTAATACTTGAAAAAAAAAATTATTCTTTTGATTTTACTCTTTTCTTGTTTCCATTAGTTATTTCTTGAGTTTTTTAAAGAATTTAAAAAAGAAAATGAGAAATGCAAAATCATATAAGAAAAAGTATAGAAAAAAAAAAAGGATTAGATTAGTTACATTTTGCAAAACCAAAAGGGGCTAAAAATCACTAAAATGGATATTTATCACAACAGTAGAACCAACATTCGTAGGAGTTTTCATGAGTTCAAAATAGTGTCTTTGTCTTAACTGTGCTCTACGAAGGTTACTTTGCATCAGAAGACTAGAAAATCACCTTTGTGAAGCACTATGTCCACTTTGAAAACCTTTGCAAGTTATCAATATGTCATTATGATCATTCGTTGACTTGATAGATGGACTTAAAACAAAAAGTTGGATATTTTCTATACCTATGCAAGAGCTGTCATTTGGTAAAGGTCAATCCTTCGTAAGAGTTATAGAGCCTTTGTAGAGCTTCTAGTTGACTACAAAACTTTCGTAGAAGTTTGAGAGCTTGTTTCACAATACTCTATAGGCTTGTGTAATTTTTTTTCAGAACTGGATAGCCCAAATAGCACTTTGTCTAATAGGCCACCCAAAACACCTCTATATAAGCTAGAAAATCGATTCATTTTGCACAAATGCTAGTAGAGCTCTTGCAAAAACATGTCATGAATTTTGCTTGAAATTGAAAACCAAAATTCCTCCACTTATTTTTAGCCATTTGCTATATAGTCCAACATGTCTAATTGTGCTTAGACCTCTACTGCCGAGTCCAATTCTACTAATTCCCATCCTCAAAGATCTCCTATTCAAATAGTTGTCTCTCGAAAATAAGACATTCTAGTGCTCCCTAGCTAAGAGAAGGTGGTTGAATGGCTCCAATAAAATAAACCACTACTAAAAATCATGGGCATTCATGCTATATTTTTTTATAATGCAATCAATTTGAATTTATTTTTCATGGTGTTCAACACTTGGGACGAGACCAACCTCCAATTCTTTATCGACTTTTAGAATGCAACGCATAAGATGCATGTATCTGTAACCACACTAGTAGCAATAGGTAAAGGGGATAGGCCATCCCCTTCTTATGGGCTAGCCAGTTCTGTCATTGCACCATATGTAGATCTTACCATTTCTATCATTGCACCATATTTAGATCTTACCATCTCACATGTCCAAACCAGCGATGGACACCTCATAAATGTCATCCAAGGTCCCATTAGCAAAGTTGCAACCGCCTTTTAGATTAGTTCATTGCAATAGAACTGATGTATTTTTGTGCGCATGAAGTAGGTGCTCTTACATTCCATTCATAACTCAAAAGATACTTTCAACCAAATTGGATTTTGATTACATCAATAGATCTATCTCATTAAGATCTAGAAAGCACATAAGGCTCCAAGGAAAAACTTTCTAATTTAGGATCAATCTTTTGAAAAGCATCCATCTCGATTTTTGGGCTTCATGGACAACATCAAATCCAAATCGACCTCTTTCCACTCTAATTTATGTAAAAAATTGCCTATATTGGCAAATCTAGCCATGTAGTCTAATGTAAATTTTGTACAAAGTGGATTCCACACATGTAAGGCCAAGATTGCACGTGGCAATCCACTCCTAATGTATTTAGGTCGAGTCAAGAGTGATGGTTGTGTCTATTTGGTAGAGATCCCTACATTATAGGACCTACCCCTTGATTTGTGATGAACCATCTACCTACCAAGCATGGCTTTAGGAAATAGACTAGGGTTTCATTTTAGGGCAAAAAAGGTGAGTTAAATTCCTTATTACATGTTGGAAATTCACCTAAATTACAAAGGAAGTCACTTTTGCTATGTATTCAAAGCATAGGAGAAGATAGAATATTTTTGGAGCTCATTTGCAATCTCGAGTTTGCTCTCCATGTACATTGATTCTTTGTGATCCAAATGAAACCAACTTCGATTTGTGTTTATGTTCAATGATTTGATTGTCAATGCTTGTTGTTTGTCAAATTGCCAATCTAGATCAACTTTTTTATGACTAGTTTTATGATAGATTTTTAAGCAAGTACACAATCACTCTTGTGGATGTTTCTAAGATCCATTTATGGTCCTAAAGTACTGTACTTTCACATGGTATTAGAGCAAAGTACAAGGTCTTTAATCATTGACCAAATCTAATCCATTTTTAGCAAGTATTGGTGCTAAAAACTAGTCTTGTAAGGGCGAGCTAGAAGCTAAGTTTTGGTGAGGGGATTTGATTCCAAACTTGGTAGGGATCCAAATCTGTATTGTTCACACGTGTGGGCACCTCTGAACTTGAATTTAATGCATGATATTCATTTGATCCATAAAATTTCAATTTGAGAGATCTTGATGTCATTTTTGGTGCAAATTCTAGGAAAAGCCACCAAGTTTGAGTGCCATTAATTAGATTTGAATTTGATTCATGAGATCCAATTAATCTAGGCTGAAATCAAGTCCTTTTAAAGTGATTTACAGGTCTAAGTCCATCTGTTGGACCAGAAATCTAATTTGAGTGAAACACTACAAGAGAGACCTTTGTGAGTTTCTAGAGTCAATCAAATCCAATTCTTGTTTGTAGAAATCACCACTAAGATGGGATCTATTGGAGCATACCTTCTAGAAGCTAGTGAGAGATTGAATTCTACAGATTATGCTATTTGGAAGGTTAGGATGGAGTCACTAATGGTGCTCCAAGACCTTTATGAGTTCTTGATTGAAGATGAAGATGAACCTCTAGGTGCACAGAAGTTGATTAGATATAAGAAGAGATCTAGACTAGCACTTCATTGTGTGAAGATGAATGTAAGCAATGATCTTTTGAGAGAAGTATCATCTTGTACTAATGCTAAAGAGGCTTGGAATTCTTTAAAATCAATCTATGAATCAAGCAACACTTCTAGAGTCCTCATGCTTAGAAACGAAATTTTGCAAAGCATGAGAAGAAGTGAGGAGAGTGCACAAGACTATGTGCTTAGAATCAAGTCTCTAAATAGGGAGTTGGCTTCCATTGGAGAGAAGATTCATGATGGAGAGCTTGTACAAATTCTCCTTAATGGTCTAGGAGATGACTTTTCAAATTTGGTCCAAAGCTTTGCAATCCAAGAAACCTTGCCAACTATAGAAAAGCTTTATAGTGTATAAGTGGTTGAAGAGTAGGATGCTCCACACCAGAACACATTTTCTTTGCAAATTGGTGATAGGAAAACCAATTTCTCATTCAAGGGAAAAAGAAGACCAATGGAAAGAATAAGCATCCAAAGGAGGCCAAAGAAGAGGATGATGCATCAAGCTCAAAGGGCAAGATCAAAGACAAGTCAAAGTTCAAATGCTTTTTCTATGGCAAGAAAGGACATTTTGCATCAAATGTCTCAAGAAGAAGAAGGCATAAGAGAACAAGAAAAGTAACATTGCACATCAAGAGGAGGAGGATGAAGAAGAATCATCCTTGATGGTCTCTAACACACCATCATCATCCAAGTGCAACACCAATGATTCTTGGTGGATTGATAGCGGAGCTAGCTCCCACATGACACTCCAAAAGGACTATTTCTCCACTTTACTCTCTTATAATGATGTAAAAAAATCTATCTCTACAACTAGTGATCAAGAGTGTAGAATAAGTGATATTGGAACCATTCCATTATATGTTGGATCATCCAAAAGAATGAATCTTGAGAATGTCCTTTTTGTTCCTAAGTTAACCAAGAATTTGTTAAGTGTTGGCCAATTAATGGATAATGGCCTTGATGTACAATTTTGGCATGGAGTTTGTTCCATCCTTAGAAATGATGAATGTATAACAAAAGGTTTTAAGCAAGGTAGATTGTTTAAGCTTGATGCTAATGTTGCAATGGAGAGTGTGAATTTGGCAAAGGTGGAGATCTTGTTGGAAATCGACCAGTGTTAGATTTCTTGGTGTGTGCACAACGTCTACCAGTAAAGGTTCTGTAGGCGAACACAAAAATAATGTGCTTTGCAGAAGCGTTATTAGATCAAGAGCTAGAGCTTATTATCATCACAAAATTCATATGACAGTATTTTCGATCTCGGTAAAATCAAGGAAATATTGTCATCGACTTTCCTTGAATTTCTGCAGGCTATGCGACTTTTCAATGTATCTACATACAACAAATGAATGGATCTAGATTAGTGAAGAGATAAGGGATGGAGAGGATAGAAATTCAACAAATCTTAAAGGTGGAGCTATGGCACAAAAGGTTGGGCCACCCCAACTTTAAAGCTATGGAAATAATGTGTGCAAAGGAGCTTGCACTCGGCCTCCCCAAGCATGTGTCAAAATGTGGATAGATTTGTGAGGCTTGCTCTCAAAGGCTCATAAGCTACCTTTTTCTAGATCTACATAAGATCTAGCATCCTCTTGAAATCATCCATTTGAATGTTCTTTTTCACAAGAATCTAATGGTGGTGCCAAGTACTATGTAATTTTCATTGATGACTCTTCTAGATATTGTTGGATTTACCTCTTGTCTAGTAAATCTATGGTGTATGATTCTTTTGTAAAGTTCAAAACTCTTGTAGAAAATCAACTTAGTACCAAGATCAAGTATTAAGAAGTGATAATGGAGGTGAATATATCTCCAATAAGTTGATTGAGTTTTGTAGTACTAATGGTATAATGAGGCAGTTGTCATGTCCATATACCCCTCAACAAAATATTGTGGCCGAGAGGAGAAATAGATCTCTTTGTGAGTGTGCTAAGGCCTTAAGGCTAGAAGCTTCTCTACCCAAACCATTTTGGGGTGAGACAATCACATGTGCTAATTTCTTATGCAATAGATTGCTCAACCAAGGCATTGGAGGAATCACACCACATGAAGCTCTATTTGGAGAGAAGCCCAATCTCAAGGATCTCAAGATATTGGATCCATTTGCTATGTACACCAATCCTTGGATACAAGGAATAAGGATGATGCAACCTCCATCAAAGGCATCTTTGTAAGATATGGTGAGAATAACAAAGGTTATAGAGTCTTCAATCTTATCACTAAGAAAATAATAGTGAGTAGGGATGTTATTTTTTATGAGAGACCATCTTGTGAAATGGTTGACAATGCTACTAATCATCTTGATGCCAAAGATCATGCTAGGATAATGGAGGAGCTTCAAAGTGAAGAAAGAACTTGAGGATCCACCTCAAGATTCAAGAACTCCAAGAAGATCCACAAGAGCAAGGGCCGAGCCATTGAGGCTCACTGATGGAAAAGGTGATCAAAGAGAAGGCACATCATCTTTCACCTTTACACTTTTCTTACTTCATTGTTAGATGAACCAACGTGCTATGAAGATGCTTGTAAATCTAAGAGCTGGATGGATGCTATACACGTAGATGCTCTCATTGAGAATCATACTTGGGATCTTGTGTTCCTCAAGGGAAGAAACCACTTGATTGCAAGTGGGTGTATATATTGAAGTATAACCAAGATGGATCAATAAGAAAGCATAAAGCTTGGCTGTAGCAAAAGGGTTTTTACAACCAAAGGTATTGACTATGATGAAACTTTTGCTCCTGTGGCTAAGCTTGTTACTATTCGATTGATCATAAGTCTTGCAACTACATTCAATTGGGAGCTATTCCAAATTGATTTCAGAAATGCTTTCCTCAATGGATATTTGGAGGAAGAGATCTACATGAAGCAATCCGAGGGCTTTATCAAGGAAAAGCATGACGGAAAGGTGTGTTTTTTTAAGAAGAGCCTTTATGGGCTCAAGCAAGCACCTAGAGCATGGTACTCTAGGATAAACTCTTTTCTTATTTCCATCAACTTTGTGTTATGAGTGTTTATGATCCATCATTGTACATAAAATTTCATGATGGAAAGATCATTATTCTTGTACTATATATAGATGATATTATTTTGAGTGGTAATAATCTAGATGGTAAAGGTTGCATTGGCAAAAGAGTTGAAAATGGTAGATCTCGGCCTATTAAGCTACATTCTAGGAATAGAATTCATAAGAGAATGTGATTATAGTTTCATTTGTCAATCTAAGTATGCTACATCCATCCTACATAGGTTTGAGATGAAGAATTGTTAAGGAATTGAGACTCCAATGGAGCAACATGTAAAAGCATCTATTGATGGTGATGAAGCATCCTTAGGACATCACTTTATATAGAAGGCTTATAGGCTTCTTAATATATTTGACTATAACTGGACCTGATCTTAGTTATAGAGTTGGAAAGTTAAGCCAATTTATGCAAAGTCCTTTGGTTTCACATTGGAAGATGGCCAAAAGAGTTCTTAGATATATCTCATCAACTAAGAATTTTGGCATATTGTATAGAGGGACTAATCTTGGCTTAAGATCCTATAGTGACTTGGATTTTGCAAGTGACAGTGCATTTGCCACCTTTCTATGTGATAGAGTAGTATCATGGCTTTCCAAAAGGCAAGATAAAATCTCCTTATCTTCCACAGAATCCGTGTATAAGGCCTCCACATGCAAGGAGGTCTTATGGCTCAAAAGGCTATTGGTGGAGCTACATGTCATTAAGGAGGAGATCCCAATCATCTATTGTGACAACCAATTAGCCCAATCACTTGCTACTAATCATACATTCCATGCAAGGAGCAAGCACATCGAGATTGCTCATCATTTTGTGAGGGAGAAAGTGCAAGCCAAAGAGATCAAGCTCCTAAATCTTTACCTCAAGATTCATTTTTTAAGCTAAGACCTTCAATGAGACTCATTGATAGAAGCATCATAATTTCCAAGGCTAGATTTGAGGAGGAGTGTGAAAATTTGCCTATATTGGCAAATCTAGCCATGTAGTCTAAAGTAAATTTTGTACATAAATGGATTCCACACATGTAATGATGGGGCAAGGGAGATAGAAGAACGTGAATGGAGAAGAGAGCAGGAATATTGTGGAACAACTCTCTCATTCTAATCAGCTACTAAATGCAAAACCAATCTAAAAGACAACTTATGCTAAATGTAATCACAGCCTTAAGAGTTCTAATTGCCCAACAGGATCTTAAGAATTAATTCATACTCTAAAACAAGAGTACAATCCACCGAAGAGATTAGAGATGGTTTGTATGTGGTACTACTGATATCAGATTCAATCGTGAAGTATAGTTCTGAAGTAATGGAAGAGCAGTATGATAAAGCGAGTTCCTCAGGCATCAAAGATAGCCATCATCTGATCAAAAACTGAGGAGTCGTAGACGTCCGTGTTTTGATCAGAGTGAGCAAAGAAGCGTGATCAAACAGCAATGAAAGTGCATTCAATCACAATGAGCATTCATCTACGTTGTACACAGATAAAAACAAGCCGTTGTTATATTACACTGAAGCATAATACAAAATAGAAATTACAACCAAAATGATGGCATAATTGGGATGCTCAAACAATGTGTCTCATGGATGGAGCAACCACTAATCTGTGCTCGGACGATCTATTTATAGATTTCATCCATGTATTAATTACATTGAATGCTTGTCACCTAATTAGGAAAGTCGTTGTACTTGGAAGTATATGGCTTCTGTGACGACTGTACATAGTGTATACGGTCAATAATTTAGCATCGTTGACGCTGACGAGGACATTTCAAATTCTTTCACTTCGAACCAAAGTTGGTTTCACCTGACCCTAGATCAACGATCAATAAACATGCATGAAGAATCATGAAATAGAATTAGTCATTCACCAAGGAGGAAACTGTGGGCTTAATTTCCAATAGTCCCCCTTAAGGCCACGGTTGGTTCTTTGGTATCTTCATCAGGTCCAACATGTTGAAGAACTTCTGGTGCTTGATCCTAGAAAGCACTTTGGTGAAGATGTCTATGACCAATTATGTTGTGGAGTAGTATTGAAGGATCACTTGCCGTGAGAAAACTTTCTCCCGAATGAAATGATATTAGATTTCTATGTGCTTGGATTTGCCATGAAATCGGATTCAGTGACAGTGAAATACAGCTCAAGTTGTCACACAGAATGGTGGTAGCATTTAACTGAGTGTGATGTAAGTTGTGAAGTAATAACCTGATCCATACAGCTTCTTTTGAAGCTTGACATACTACGATGTACTCTACCTCTGTCGAAGAAAGCGCAACTAATTTCTGCTTCCTTGAGTTCCAGGAAATCAGTCTTCCTGCCAGATAGAAATAGACCCCGGAGGTAGACTTTTTGGTAGAGACTATTCCTCCCCAATCTGAGTCGAAGTAGCCTCGTAGGATGAGTGGGTCCATAGCATTTTCATCATAACATAAAATGTGATCTAAACTTCCCTGAATATATCTCATCACTCTCTTTAATGCTTTCCAATGAGAGATCCTAGGATTAGACATAAATTGACTTAACGTGCAAATAGTATATGCTAAATCTGGTCTAGTACACATCATTGCATACATTAGAGATCCGATTAGTGAATGATAAGGGTACTTCACTAAGTTGAGTACTTCACTATCAGTCTCAGGATAAGAAGGTTTAGTCAATACTATACTTGGATCCATTGGGGTATCAATTGGTTTGCAATCAGACATATGAAACTTTTCTAAAATGCCTTTTAGATATGTCTGTTGGCTAAGATAGATCTTCTTCTGAAGTCTATCTCTAGTATTGTGAATTTCTAGAAAAGAATGAATAGCTCCTAAATCAATCATGTCAAATTCCTTTGACAAATCACTCTTAGTAGTGTGCAGAAGAGAAGTGTCATTAGACCAAATAAATGCATCATCTACGTAAAGAGCTATGTGAACTGAATTGGTGCCTATATGCTTTGAATAAACATTACAGTCAACCGAATTGTTTGCAAATCCTAATTGAATGAGATAAGAGTTGATTCTATTGAACCATGCTCTTGCGGCCTGTTTCAGACCGTAGATTGCTTTGTGCAGCTTGCACACTTTGTGCTCTTGGCCTTTGACTTCGAATCCTTCTGGTTGGAAGGTATATAGCTCCTCTTCAATATTGTTGTTGAGAAATGTTGTCTTGACATCCATTTGGTGCATTTTGAGGTCTTTCGTAGCTGCTAACGCAATCAGAGTCCTGATTGACTGCATCTTGATGACAGGATTGAAAATTTCTTGATAATCCACTCTTTGGACTTGAGTGAATCCTTTAGCCACCAGCCGTGCTTTCCATTTTAAATGGAACCATCAGAGTTGATCTTCTTCTTGAAGATCCACTTGTTGTTGATAACTCTCTTGTGAGTGGGGAAGTCGACCAGCGTCCAGGTCTGATTCGTCAAAAGTGAGTTGTACTTGCTTTCCATAGCTTCTTGCCACTTCACAGCATCCTTGGAATTAATTTCTTCGGCTAGGCTCTTTGGTTCTTCTGATGAAATCCAAAATGATTGAGGTGCATACCTCTCAAGAACTGTCCGAGTCCGTGAGGATCTGCGGACATTGGGTTGACCAGGATGTGATGATGCTTCTTCTTGAATTTTTTTAGATCTGCTCGAGCTAGCTTGGTCTGGTCTGATGACAGGTAGAAGGAACATCAACGTTGGAAGAATCTATGCTACGTAAATAGGATGAAATGACATAGCATCGTTTATCGATGGTTGTTTAAAATCATAATATGTATGTTCTTGAAATATTACATCCCTAGAGACAAATACTACATTGGTGGATGGATCATAAACTTTATAAGCTTTATGTTCATCAGGATAGCCAATGAAAATACATTTATTTGTCCTATGATCCAACTTCTTCCTAACTTGTTTAGGAGTGTGAACGAAACATATACAACCAAATATTTTTGAATGGTTGACATTAGGGTTGTGCCCATGCCAAACTTCATGAGGAGTTTTGTTGTTAATGGCTTTGGTGTTGGATATGTTCTGCACGTAACAGTTGTGGCAGTAGCTTCTGCCCAGAACTTCGCAGGTAGATGTGCTTGATGTAGCATGGATCTTGTTAAGTTGAGAAGAGTTTGATTCTTCCTTTTTGCTATCCCGTTCTGTTGAGGTGAATAGGAAGTGGTAAAATATCTTCTAATACCATGTTCAGCCATGTAGTCGGACATCTCGTTAGAGATGTATTTGCCACCACCATAAGTTCGGAGTGCTTTCACTTTCCTAGACATTTGTGTCTCAACCATGGCCTTGAATCTCTTGAAGCATTCAAAGGCTTCAAATTTGTGCTTAATGAACATGGTTGTAGACCATCTAGAATAATCTTCTATGAAAGTGATAAAATAGATTGCATCTCCTAATGACAGAGTTGGCATTGGACCATAGAGATCACTATGTACAAGATCTAATACATGCTTTGTTTTGATGGAGTGTGATTTTGGAAACTTGCTTCTAGAGTGCTTCCCATGGATGCATGATTCACAAAAGAAATATTTTCTATCTAATGAAGACGGGAAATTCAAACCATCAACTAAATTATTACAACGCATATAAGAAAGTGATCTTGTATTCACGTGTCCAAATCGACTATGCCACAAAACAGCACTATCGTTTACATTTTCATTAGAGATACTAGCTAATGCAACTGAATTAGAGAGTACGTAAAGATTTTTGACTCTAGTGCATGTAGTCAGAGCAGTATCTTCCTCGAGTATTGTACACTGCTCAGATGAGAAAGTAATAGTGTAGCCCTCATAAGTTATCTTAGAGACCGATAACAGGTTCTTTGACAACTGAGGAACATGAAGGATGTTAGGAACACAAATGGAAAGATCGTTGTTGAAGCTGATCTTCACTGCTCCTTTGCCTTCCACGCGTATGGTGCTAGAATCTCCAAGGTAGATGAACTGGTCTCTGCTGTAAGTTGTGTACTCCGTAAACCATTCCTTGCGAGAGGTCATGTGTTGGGTAGTGCCGCTGTCCAGGTACCAGCTATCACAATCTTCGCTGCTGTTGTAAGCCATTAACAAATGTGTGTCTGACTCCTTGAATTCTGCCGTGTTGGAGGAGTCTGGCTGTTGTTGCTGTTGTTGCTTCTTTGCCTCGTTGTAGATCCTGAGATAAGTCGTCTTTGTTTTATTAGCCTTATAATACATTTTCCAATTTCTTTACCATTCCCTTGCATACGTTTGGAAATATGACTTGTATGTGTTATAATGGCATTGTCAAGCACGTTCAAAGGACATTGAAGGGCAAGCAAGAGGCAACCAACAAGCATAATTGTCCAAAAGAGAAAAAAAGTCAACCTTACAAATTTCATCCAAGTAGGAATGATTCCAAACAAAACATCTTTATCTTTCATCCAAGCATCAAAGGTCAATGTTCAAAGCTTTTCCACAACAAGAATGGCCCCACCAAGCGAGAATATATCTAGACACATAGATGTGGGATTTGTACGTAGGTATAAAATTCCAAAAGCCAAGCTTTTATCCCTCACACTATAGATTATTTCATGGGATGTCTATTTGATTAGTTGAGATAAGTGGTTGGATATAATATGCTGCTTAGGTAGCTCAAAAAGGCTAGGGATAGATGGGGATTATCTACAGCTCACAATCTACCTACCTTCCATAACAAAATTCACTCAAATTAATAAGCAAGAAGACAATCTCCCATGGGAGACAATACTCTCAGACAACCAGATAGCCTAGAAAAGATCCCTCACATGTATCTAATATAAAACATTAACAACCAACATCTAAATTTCATCAATTTGAGTATAAAGACTCATTCATCTGTGCCAAATTATGACCATGACATTCCCCTTGGCCTACACAAAGTTCAAGTTGTACAAAATAAAAGCTGTATTGAGAAGTAAAAAAGTTACCTTGTTGGCACCACAATCTAACTTGTAGAATTGTGCCCAATTTTAGAACTTCACCTTAAAAAAAAACATGACTAAGGGTCTACTACCAAGTTCTAGCTATAGAGTAAACGATGCACTAGTAAAAGGAGGTGAGTCTTAGAGCTTGTGTTCACAGTTTTCCAAGGTGTTAGTGGTCAAGACTTGATGTCGATGGTGGCGAGAGTGGTGTTGATGTCCTATTTTTTCCTTCAAAGAGACCTTCCACCCACCCTTTTACTGCAGGGTGCCAAAACTTGGGATTAAACAAAAAAAATAAAACATTCGTGACTTAGAGGTTTTCAATGGAGTGTTTGGATCAAAGATGATGTTATAAGGTTTGATTGAAGTAAATTAATGATGGATCTCATCAGAGCATTAATTGATCAAGACCACCAAATATTAGTTCCATTAGTCTTGAGAGTTGTGGGATGCAACATCACAACTTGGAATAACACAAGAATGGGTGGTATAAAAAATAAAACACAACATCAAAGACTCTCAAATGAGCATAGCAAATTTGTAGTGAGACAAAAAAGGTCAAGAGCCCAAGACAAAGATTTGGGCATCAATGTCAAGGATTTTCGATGCCAAGGAGAGAGAGGACTTTTGGACATTTCAACATCACATAATGTCAAATCATCACCAAAGAATATAATTGTTGACTTAGAAGTGATCACCAATTGTTGAGGAACACATGCAATGGACAACTTAGGAGTCACAAATGAAAATAAGAATTGTATGCACAATTTAGGAGTCACATATGGACAACAAGGGTTGTTGTTGTGTTGGCACTTCAAGGGGAGCATAGACAACTAGCTTAGCTTGCTTTCATCAACCATCTTTGCCGAACCAACTAAGCGATCAGACACAATATTTGACATGCAAACAACACTAAGTCCATGGTGCAATCTTATCTAGATTACTATTCCAACATAAATATCCAACAAAAGTGCCACAAAAGTCACCCTTGCATGACACTAGTTTGAGCTCCATTCAGCTAACTGCAAGCCATCCAACTCTCTCTCTCTCTCTCTCTCTCTCTCTCTCTCTCTCTCTCTCTCTCTCTCTCTCTCTCTCTCTCTCTCTCTCTCTCTCTCTCTCTCTCTCACACACACACACACACACACACACACACACACACACACAAAGTATAACAAGATTCATTCCCAACAAATAATAAATCCAATTGACAAGAAAATCCAAATAACACGAGAAAGATTGAGCATAGAGAAGAAGAAAAAGGACATTCAATTTGCAAACCAACAGAGGTTCCACCTGCTTGATTAGAAATGAACATGAAAATGAATTACAAAGTACCACACTATATAGTGGATTTTAGGCCTTGGCCTCAAATCTTGTTGACCAGTTTCTACCTCTCTTATTATTTGAGATTTGAAATTTAAAGGAAATCCTTTTTGTTTACTAACTTGACTATTAGGCTTTGCGACATTTAATTCTCACAAAGAGGCCTAAAGTCCTTTTATTAACTTCTAACTAATCAAATAACTATGTGATCATCGGGTTGGTGGACTTACACACGCGGGGTGCCAAATTCCTCTCACTTACTAACTAGGGTAAGGATTGCCTTAAGACTCGCAAACCCTCTAACAGTATCCCCCACCAAAATCGGTGGCAATCCCACTATACCATCCTCGGCGCTGGAATGGAAATTTTCAATAATAACCATATGGGTCTGGTGGCCATTCCTAATAACCTTGTTCATTGACAAATGGGTAGTCGGCACCATCCAAAAAAGATCCCAAGATAATGCTTGTTGATTTTGATCCTCGTAGATAGGTGCAGCTGCTAGCAATGTCATTGTTGAAGTTAATGACAAGGTTACAGTGTCTTTTTTTTTTGACAATTTCAAAAATTTGTAACTTGCTTAATACCTAACATAATGAAAAGCTACGTAACGAATTTGTGAATTTAATCTTATATAGATACGAAACTAATGAGTAGTTTCATATATCTAATATTATATAACCAAAGTCTGATTTATGCTCAAACCTTATGTTTGATTCTGAAATATTTCATCATACATCTCCAATACTTGTGGCTATATCAACATGAATGCCTTGTACTTTTTTTGCTTATAGCTTTAATTCCAACATTATTGCTGTTTTTTGGGGTTTGGCATATAACAAATCCCTAAAATTTTGACTCACCTATCAATTTTTTTTTAGTTTTCAAAAGCTGCATGTTTGAGTTTCTTATAGGCTATGATCCTAAGTTAGATATTAAATTTTAGGTCTTATTTATATACTTTAGCAACTAAATGTTTTTAGCTGAAGATTTATGTTTATAGAGTACAGAATATTTAGTTTGTCTCTGGACTTTAATATGCTCTCTCAACTAGGCCTTAAATGAAGTTCTAAAGAGGTGCATGTCATTATATTCTAGCCTCGTGTTAAAGTATAGAGACCATAGAAGTATTTTAAGATTTTTTTAATTTCAATATAAACCAAAATGCACAAACTAAAATGGGTATCTACATGACAAAAATATTAAAGGCATTATTAGGATTTGTATCAAAATTGAAATTATTATTTTTAAATAGGGCAAATAGGAGGCTTTGGGGCTGCTGAGAAGCCTATTAGAATATTACTTAATAGGTTATGTGCAAGGTTGTACAAAAAAAATTCACAAGCAATGGCATGATCTCAAAGAGAATTTATAATGCAAGCAAGAAGCCAAGGAGAAATGCTTCAATCTATGGTATCTCTTGATCCTTGGAACAGTGTGAATTATAATTACTAAAGAGCATGTCATGCATTATTGCTCCAATAGACTTTGCTCATAATATAGCATTGCATCATATCAGAAATTAGAATACACAAGATAGTACATACAATACTTTTACATGCCCACTCTTGGCTTGCAGTTGATGGGTTGGTGATCTCAACGAAACAAAAGCTTTACACGAGCATATCGTTTCTACTCACTATCTTCTTTTGTAAGTTTCTTTGCATAACTGTAATACTATCCTGGAAATTTGTAAAATCAGCTACACGACTTGGTTTGGCAATTGAATCTGACTCCTCTGAGATGTAGAGTGGACAGCTTATCAATTGTATGCTGATAATCTGGAAAATGACCTCAGTGATACCGTTAGATCACATTATGTGAGTGTGGGATTCGGTACTGTAGCTGCAACTCGTGACTATGAGCTTAAATTTTGGTTTATCAGAGAAATGGAAGGACTTTCTGTATCTCATATTCCTGGCAAACTTCTTTTCTATTTAGAAGGGATACTTCTGAGCTATTTTCAGATCAATGTTGCTGGGATCAAATTCTCCGGAGTTGTAAACTTTGTCAGCTAAATTATGAGCTCGTTCATAGCCAGCTCTGCTGTACTGAGGAAGCTGCTTCTTCAGACGCTTATTGGTTGTTGCGGAGGAGAGTTCCTGCATCGGAATAAGCTGCTGCGTGTCAGATTGTTGTTGCTTCTGAGCGGCGTCTCGCAGGCTGCTGCTTTCACGCTGACTTTTTTGAGAGCGGAAAATGATAGCATTCATCCGTATCTCCAATGAGTTAACCAAAAGTCTCTGCTCAAACATCTCAGTATGGCATTCCAGGTTAGAAGCAGCTTCAAACTCTCTATCATCCTTACAAAGTAGTTGAGAAGATGATCTGCTGCTGCTATTGTTCCTCATGCTTGTCCAAAACACCGAAGCCTTCATCATCATAGACTGCAAACTCTCCATCTCCACTATAGATGTTCAAACATTCAAAGTTGACACAATCCTATCACCGTTTCGACACAGATCAGAGACAGAGACAGAATATGATTCAGAATCCAGATTCCAGATATATGTACATGGAAATTCCTCTATTCTGGCAAACTTAATGCTTCTTTAGTAGATATCAAGGCTTGTTTTCTATGGTTGGAATGTTCAATGAGCCTCCAGGGCTGAGGGCAGTTAGCAGCAGGATGGATCTCAAGTCTACATCACCAGATTCTGTTAGTGAGTGGCAGACATTTGTCACTAAGTGGCTTGCATGATATGAAGGGTAGGTCTCAGGTTTTTTCAAAGTTATGCTGTTGCAGTGTCCGGATGCTTCTCAGCTAAGAAACTGTGGAGAATGTGCACTACAAACTACTGCAAACCAGCTCATACAAACTAAGTTTCTAAGGAAAGTAAAGTCAAGTGGGATCCACAATCATCATAATTTTTGCTTTAAAAAATGCTTGGAAATAATGAATGTGTGTGTGTGTGTGTGTGTGTGTGTGAGAGAGAGAGAGAGAGAGAGAGAGAGAGAGAGAGAATGCGAATGAGAATGAATGTATGCATTGATAGAGAAAAGTAGATTCCTCCATTTTGATTGCTCCACATATACATATAGGGTTTTCACTATACTTTGCCTTGCATCTATTGTAGTGGAGGTAAAAAGTAAGGTTACCCAACTCTTGACTTGTGCAATGATCCCATAAGCAAATCTTCAAACACACATGGCTCTTTATAGGTTTTTTGGACTCAAGGTCTTGAAGAAAGCAAGGAGTCCGAAGACTGGGGCAAGATATCTAACCTTAGGCTTTCAAAGCTCTAGAAATGAATGCATAAATGGACAAAACCCTAAAGTACGGGGGAATGTAAGATGTGATGGTTACACACACACACACACAAGCATCATAGACAAACAATACAAAATTTGTCAAGGATGTGATGGTTACACACACACACACACAAGCATCATAGACAAACAATACAAAATTTATCAATATTGATTGGTCACATCACAAATTAGGTTTTTGAGAAAACCCTTATATATGTTGAAGTAACGGTTTTGGTAACACAACACACACACACACACACACACACACACAAGCATCATAGACAAACAATACAAAATTTGTCAATATTGATTGGTCACATCACAAATTAGAGTTTTTGAGAAAATCCTAGTATATGTTGAAGTAACGGTTTTGACCATATACAAGACACATGGTAGGTGCTTTTGCCCCATAAGCAAATCTACAACAATCTGCATGTTTATAAGACATGGTTGCTCATTTGTTTCTAAGGAAATCATTAAATGGATATAAGTTGTCCATAAAATGATTGGGAATGATGTGCATGATTCGGGCAAAACATGGAACGAGGGCATAAAGAAAACCTGTTTATGAATGTTGATTGCTTCACATCGCAAATTAGGACTTTTGACAAACAAAATGCATTCACAACTGTTGATTGATCCATGTTGTGAATCAAGGTTTTGACCCAAATTTGACCAACAATTCGGCTGGGTTAGTCACATGTGCGACACACATTTGTTCCACGAGAAAACACATTTGTCAACATTGATTGGTCCATGTGACAAATTAAAGTTTTTGACCCAGAACTGATCAAAAGTGTTGTTGGGCAGCTAACATCAGACATGGGATATATATTGTCCTGTAAACAAACTACAAACACCCTCGACCTACTTACAAATCTCGTAGCACTGATCTTCATGGAGAAAGCAAGGACAATCAAGCAAAAAATTGACAATAAAATGATTGAAATATCAAGGCTTTGAAGCTAGAAAATGAATGGGCGAAAGACTCTAATCAAGTGGATGTGTGTGTGTGTGTGTGTGTGACATAGAAGAGAGAGAGAGAAATATATCAATGTCTCTTGAGTACTTTAAGTATGATTCATAACCTTGAGAACATAGAAATTTTTATCTAATGAAAAATTAAATTGTAGTAATACTAGAAGTTGATAATAGTGCCATCATTGTAGTTACCTAATGGCACTATCTTGTAGGACTACATGAGTTTTACCATCCTCCAAGCCAAAACTCCCAAGCGACAAGTTAAGTTCCAAGAAGTGGCCCCACTTTTGGTTGACAACAAAGTCCCAATGGGCTCCCAAAATAAATTCACTCTTCATGGGTGGGTTACATGAGCAATTCATTTATCCTTTGGCTCCTAGAGACGCGCGTGTGTGTGTGTGTGTGTGTGTGTGTGTGTGTGTGTGTGTGAACAAATCAGTATATCATTTAAGAATAACAAAAGCTATTTTTCATCAAATTTCAACAACAACAAAAGCACAAAGGTATAATAACATTAGCATTCATGAATACTATAACATTGAACATCATTCATCTACCTTTCCAAGAAAGAGATATTTATATTTACACTCATAAAAGTTTGAATTGATGACACTAAAATAGAACACATGCCATCGAGTGAACTTCAAAATAGGATAACAAAATTTATGTGAACTGATTATCAACTACGATGCCAACCAATTGCCAAGTATGGCCTCAAAAAACTTTGATATCAAAACCCATGAGTGTACTCCATTTATTGACAAGTAAATTCAAATGGTAAGAAGCAAGAAGCTACACATAGCCATATTTCTCCTCTCACTCACTCCATTTTGATGAGGGGTGTATGGACATGACAACTCCCTTTTTATGCCATTAGAATTACAAAAGTCAATCAACTTTTTGGAGATATATTCACCTCCATTATCACTTCTTAATACCTTGATCTTGGTACTAAGTTGATTTTCTACCAAAGTTTTAAACTTTACAAAAGAATCATACACCATAGATTTGCTAGACAAGAGGTACATCCAACAATATCTAGAATAGTCATCAATGAAGATTACATAATACTTGGCACCATCATTAGAATCATGTGAAAAACTATGAACATCCGAATGGATGATTTCAAGAGGAGTGCTAGATCTTGTTGTGGATCTTTAGAAAGGTAATTTACGAGCCTTTGAGAGGCTACATGCTTCACACATCCTTCCACACTTTGACAAATGCTTGGGGAGGCCGAGTGCAAGAAGATTTGCACACATTGTTTCCATGGCTTTGAAGTTGGGGTGGCCCAACCTTTTGTGCCATCGCTCCACCTTTGCCAAATTCAGACTCTCCACTGCAATATTGGCATCAAGCTTAAACAATCTACCTTGTTTAAAGCCTTTAGCTATACATTCATCATTTCTAAGGATGGAACAAACTCCATGCTTGAATTGTACATCAAGGCCATTATCCATTAATTGGCCAACACTAAGCAAATTCTTGGTTAACTTAGGAACATAAAGGACAGTTTCAAGATTCATCCTTTTGGATGATCCAAAATACAATGGAATGGTCCCAATACCACTTATCTTACACTCTTGACTACTAGTTGTATAGATTGATCTATGTACATCATTGTAAGAGAGTAAAGTGGAGAAATGGTCATTTTGAAATGTCATGTGGGAGCTAGCCCCACTATCTATCCACCAAGAATCATTGGTGTTGCACTTGGATGATGGAAGTTTGTTGGAAACCATCAAGGATGATTCTTCTTCATCCTCCTCCTCTTGATGTGCAATGTTGCTTTGCTTGTTCTGTTGTGGCTTCTTCTTCATGAGACATTCAGATACAAAATGCCCTCTCTTCCCACATAAAAAGCACTCGAACTCGAATTTGTCTTTGATCTTGCCCTTTGAGCTTGATGCATCCTCCTCCTCCTTGGCCTCCTTGGAATGCTTCTTCTTTCCATTGGTCTTCTTTCTGCCCTTGAACCTTAAATATGTACAACAGGCTACTCTTCACACGTGTGGGCTCGAATTTGAGTCTATGAACTTGTTTGTTGATTATCAATGCTTGTTGTGTGTCAAATTGCCAATCATCAAGATTTGTTGTCTACTTTTTTTATGCATTGATTAAGCAAGTACATAATCACTCTTGTGGATATTCTAAGATCCATTTATGATCTAAAAAGTATTGTACTTTCACACAAACATCAAACTCCATATTGCTATAACAAATACTCATCAAGAAAGCCAAACCTCCAAGTCTTCAACATGGCAAAGGGCTATTGATAAGGCTTGAATGACAAAGAAAAATATAATAGTTGGTGAGCAAAAAATGTAACTTAAATTTTGCTTTAGATTCATAATTGTGCTTTGCTTACCAACTCCTAAAATCTAGGACCTAACTCCTAAAATCAAGGAAATTAGGATGGTGAATACCAACCCTTGGTTGCCATACCTAATGATTAGGTAAATTAGAGATGAGTAGGCAGATCTACTGATGACATGGCACCTGAAAATGAGCCACACCTACTCATCCATCCCTAATGATGATTTGGATGTACCTGCTAATTGAGGAGCTCATTGCGACAAGCATAATTCTGGAGTCCAAAAGCTAGTCGTGGTTTTTGTATCTTGAAACTTGTTTTTGTGTGACGATTTGGCAATCAACTCTTAGCAAACATTAAACTCTACTAGAAGGCTTTACTAGAGACTACACTTTACATGTGTGAAGTGTCCTTTCTATTTTTACACTCTTTTAATTGCTCTTGCTAGTATTGATCAAGATTGTGAGTCTATCTCAACTTATTGAAGGTAGATGATCAATGAGATATATATGACTATGCAATCAATCACTCTTAGGATTAAACAAATTCATTCATTCAGCTTATTCTTTGAATTCAACAAAATATGTCTAAAATATCAAAGTTGGAAAATTTTGTTTGCCGCTCAGGATCAATGCAACATTAGAATTATCTTCAAATTGTTGGTTAGCACTAACAAATTAATCGTTACTTGTGTCCATAGCTTGATTGTTCTAGTGTTGAAAATGGCCATTTGATCATTGATTTTCCTCCTGATCAAAATCCCATTGTTGATTTTGATAACCACAGAAAACTTTGACTTGATTATCCCTCTCTTGATTACCACATGTATTAGAATTTGGCTCATCCAAGCATTAATTACATTTGAAATTTGCTCATCCAATTGACCATCATTTGTATTTGGAATTGCTCATCCAATTGACCAAAATTTTCATCTTCAAATGAGCTCTAGTGTTCTTTAACCAATTTAAAACTTTTGTCTTATGTCACATCTTCTTTACCATAATTTTGACTTCGTTCATCCTTTTCTCATTAGCTTCACTCTTGAAATCATCTTTACCTCCTTGCTCTTTTGCATATTAGATCACTCTTAGTAGTGTGCAGAAGAGAAGTGTCGTTTGACAAAACAAATGCTGTTGGAAATCAAGCCCATAGTTGCCTCCTTGGTGAATCATAACTTAGACAGCCAATTACTTGAAGAATGTCTACAACGGACTTCTGGCTGATCTCCAGCAAAGGGTAACCAATCTTGTCATAATTTCAGAGTTCGGATGTTAAGTTTATTAACTTGAAGTCATTGAAGACTTGGCCATCTTCAAGGACCTCTGCAAACTTGCATTTAGAACATCTACAGAAATACATTACTTTTGAGACAGTCTGCAGAAATGAACTATGTTCGAAACAGCTTCGCGAAAGTTTTGCGACAATCCAAAAGTTCAACTATTTGAAAGACCCTCAACTTTTTTTGCAAAAAGTTCACGAAGATAGAGAAAATTCTCGAAGGTCATCTATTTTTATGAGTTACTATTTTAAAGACACCTTCGTCTTTTTAAGGGCACCTTTGCCTTTTTTCGCAAAATCTCGAAGAGAGAAAAATGCCGAAGATCATCTACTTTGAACAAGGAGCGTTTCCAGGCACTTCCCAATTTGCGAAGTGAGAGAAAGCCACTTTTCTTATAGAGAGAAGTGAGAGAATTTGCAATGCCCTCGTGCATGTCAACATTTCCTATGGGTTGACAGTATAGACTATGTAAAATTGTCACAGAAACCTAATTAGGTGACAATCATTTATTGTAGTTAATACATGGATGCAATCTATAAATAGATCATCCAAGCACAGATTAGGGGTTGCTTCGTCCATGAGACATATTTTTCTTATAAAGCAAAGTGAGAGAATTTGCAACGCCCTCGTGCATGTCAACATTCCCTATGGGTTGACAGTATACACTATGTACAGTTGTCACAGAAACAGCTTACCTAAGTAGGTGACAATCATTTATTGTAGTTAATACATGGATGCAATCTATAAATAGATCATCCAAGCATAGATTAGGGGTTGCTTTGTCCATGAGACATATTATTTGAGCCTCTCAATTATGTCGTCAATCTTTGGTTGTGATTGCTATTTGTGCTTCAGTGTAATATAGCAACAACTTGCTTTCTATCTATGTATAACGTAGAATGAATGTTTGTTGTAATTGAATGCAATTTCATTGTTGTCTGATCGCACTTGTATATTCAATCTGATCAGAACACGGACATCTATGACTCCTCAGTTTCTGATCAGACGATGGTTGTCTTTGACGCCTGAGGAACTCGCGATATCATACTGCTCTTCCATTTATTTTAGAACTATACTTCACATTGAATCTGATTTTAGTAGTACCACACACAAACCATTTTTAATCTCTTCGGTGGATTGTACTTTCCTTTTGGGAGTATGAATTAATTTTTAAGATCTTGTTGGGCAATTAGAACACTTAAGGCTGTGATTACATTTAGCATAAGCTGTCTATTAGACTGTTTTTGCATTTAGCAACTGATTAGAACGGGAGAGCTCTTCCGCAATATTTCTGCTCTCTTCTTCATTCTTGTTCTTCCTTCTCTCTTGCCCCATCAGATTGGTATCGAAGCTTAGTCCAAATAAAACGAGAAATTAAGTTTGTCCTATTTGTATACTGTTATCATGTCTCATATAGGTAGCTCTTCATCTTCATCACTCAGTGAAGCTAGCATTGACAAGTTCAATGGTTCTAACTTCTACATTTGGAAGTTGAAACTTAGAATGATGTTGATAGATAGAGATCTTTGGGATGTAGTAGAAGGTGTAGACCTGAAACTAGAAGATGGTGATCAAGCAAAGGCCTGGAAGATCAAAGATCAGAAGGCCTTAGCATGTATCACACTCAATCTGGTCGACTCCTAAATATCTCACGTTACCACATGCAAAACCTCTAAGGAAGCACTGGACTTGCTATCAAGTCTCTATGAGACTCACGACGTAACCATGAGATTACATTTTAGAAAGAAGTTCTTTACTCTTAGCATGTCTGATTCTACTGCCATCACTTCTCACATCAATAGCTTCAAGTCTCTATTAGATCAGTTATCAGTTGTAGGATGTTCTATTCAAGATAATGATTCCGTCATGGCCTTGCTTTCTTCTCTTCCAAAGTCCTATGAGAACTTTGTGGTGATGATCTCCACACAACCGGACCTCACCCTTCAAAAGGTGGTTGGTCATCTTCTTCAAGAAGAAATGCGGAGAAAGACTAGTAGCCTGTCCATCAAAGACAAATCCATGGCTCTATACACCAAGAAGAAAGATCATTCTAAGGGCAAGAATCGGGTGCAGCAACAACAACAACAGCTAGACTCCAATGCGGTCGAATTTAAGGAGCAAGACACGCACTTGTAAATGGCTTACAGCGGCAGCGAAGACTGTGATAGTTGGTACCTGGTCTGGTCTGCCACCACCGTCCATATCTCCAGAAACAGTCAGATCTCGCCACGTCTCATGCATCCATGCATGAAGATCAGCACTAGTGATACGTGGCTGAAATCCGATCATGCGCGCTAGACATTGAAGCGGACGCGAATAAAACCCTAACCCTCGTCCACTGTCTTCTTTTCCTTCTCTTCTTCAGTAGTAGGCAGAGGAGAGGAGAGGAGAGGAGACGAGCGGCTGGTGGTGGCGAGAGCGATCGGGATCGGGCGACCATGAGTCACAGAAAGTTCGAGCATCCTCGACATGGCTCGCTGGGCTTTCTTCCTCGCAAGCGGGCGCGTCGCCACAGAGGAAAAGGTTTGTATTTTCCTGTTGTTTGATTGAAAAAACTTTGAAAAAACCATTTCCTGGGTTTTGTTTTCACATTTCAGTGCTTAGATTGACGGTTCATGCATTGGTGTTTCTTTTCTGGTGTTGATTCCATGGATTCTAGATGTATGTGTTGATGGATGGGTGCCTTTGGCTGGCAGTGAAATCTTTTCCTAAGGATGATATAAAAAAGCGATGTCATCTCACAGCCTTTTTGGGCTACAAGGCTGGAATGACCCATATTGTGAGAGAGGTCGAGAAGCCTGGATCAAGTAAGCCAATGCTTGTTTCTTTTTTCCCTGTTGCAAATTAGTCAATTCTGGAAGCTTTGATTTGGCTGTTGGTGAAGTGGGCAGGGTATTCATGCGGCTAATTTGTTGTGTTTTGTTGGCAGAACTGCATAAGAAGGAAACCTGTGAAGCAGTTACCGTCATTGAGACGCCGCCCATGATTGTTGTGGGTCTCGTGGGATACGTGAAGACACCTCGTGGGCTGCGGTCTCTCAACACTGTATGGGCTCAGCATCTTAGCGATGAAGTAAAGAGGCGGTTCTATAAGAATTGGTACAAATCCAAAAAGAAAGCATTCACTAAATATTCCAAGAAGTATGAATCTGATGAAGGAAAGAAGGATATAGAGCAAGAATTAGAGAGGATGAAGAAATATGCCAGTGTTATCCGTGTTATCGCACATACTCAGGTATATATAATCTTTCGTTGTTGTGGTTCCTTTTTTGCAGTTTTTGCTGTTTGCCTGTTTCCATGCATTACTACCTTCTTGTTAATGTATCACTTCCAGATAAAATTTTCTATCTACATTTAGGCGTAAGCTGTGGAAAAAGAGGTTCTTGGTGTGGCACAACTGAGATTGTAGTTGTTGAGGCATATTCAAGAGAAAGCTTTAAAGTAAAGTTAAAGCATTGTTGTATGGTTTCAGGTGCGTAAGCTGAAGGGGATCAAGCAAAAGAAAGCACATTTGATGGAGATTCAGGTGAATGGAGGCACTATTGCAGAGAAAGTAGACTATGGTTACAAGTTCTTTGAGAAGGCAGTTCCGATTGACGCAGTGTTCCAGAAGGATGAGATGATTGATGTGATTGGTGTTACCAAGGGTCATGGTTATGAGGGTGTTGTAACCAGGTGGGGTGTGACAAGGCTCCCACGAAAGACCCACAGAGGTTTACGTAAAGTCGCTTGTATTGGTGCTTGGCATCCTGCCCGAGTATCATTCACTGTTGCACGAGCTGGTCAGAATGGTTACCATCACCGAACGGAAATGAATAAGAAGGTCTATAAGATTGGTAAGGCTGGTGATGAATCACACAAGGCTAGCACTGAATTTGACCGCACCGACAAAGATATCACGCCCATGGGTGGGTTCCCGCACTATGGAGTTGTCAAAGATGACTACGTAATGCTCAAGGGTGGCTGCATTGGTCCAAAGAAGCGAGTTATCACGTTACGCCAATCTTTGTGGAAGCAAACATCTCGCAGTGCTCTTGAAGAAATCAAACTGAAGTTTGTTGACACCTCTTCTAAATTTGGGCATGGTCGTTTTCAAACAACTCAGGAGAAGGCTAAGGTTTTTGGTAGAGTGAAAGCCTAGAAAGCTCTGCTAGGAGAAGAAGCATTCTCATTGAAATGTGATCCTAAGCTACCTGCCTTTGATATCTGAGAAGATTTTTTGCTAGTTGATGCCTTGATACTTTTGTATGATGTTATGAGGTCCTTTACTATGGACAATTATGGGGACACTTTTAGTTGGCTATTTCTCTTATGAGAATTTGAGTTTTATTTTCAATTTGCTTGCTGGTTCATTAGATGTCAATTGTAATTCAACAGACGACATTTTTGGTACTGTCATATTTGTTCATTCTTACTTGACCTTAAATTATTGAAGGCTTAGTTTCTGTCATGCTTTTCTGTTTTTGATCAATGTGTACAGTGTCCCATGTAATGATAGGGCCCTAATTTGATTTCTTCAGTTTTTTATTGTGGAAAATGAAATCTGGAATCTGCTGTCACAGTGATTTGGAATAATGAATGATTTTCTAATTATTCTGAATGCTTCATACAATCTGAAGACGTAATTAGTTAAAAGACGATAAGAACTTGTGCATTGAATCTTATGTACAGTTATAGTTGAGCATACTGTCGTGCATGATAGTTTCTTGACTTTGTGGGGTTACTGAGATCTCAATACAAATCTTTATTTTGAAATAAGTTAGATCTCTGAAAGCCAGCTTATTGGCCATTTTCTTTGAATACTGATACATTCTTTGTCCATTTTTGCCCTGCCTTGCTTTGCAAGGAGGACTTAGCAATAGTGTGAAACATTGACTTGCTTGTGTTTTGGCTTTAATTCAAATGAATTAAACAAAAAAAAATTAATTGTATTTTAAGCTTTTGTGGTCTTGACATGTGGATATTTCAAATAAATTTCTTATTTTTTTCCGTTTTTTAGATATTGCTTCACTTTGTAAACTAGTAAATAATGAAAAAAATTATTACTCCCTATTTGGGATGTGATGCATTTCACTTTCCTGTTTAGGCATCTCACATGGATTACCAAACCAGGTGAATTGTTCTAGAGCTTTTTTTTTGGTGTGTGTGTGTCTAGATTTTTAAAAAATCTGAGCTTGTTCTTCTTTCTCTGTCCTTCACTGTTTCTGCTGCGATGCAGCTTCGACATTGCCAACGATCGATCTGTGGCCTCTGATTTCTGTTTCTAGCAGCAGAAAGCTGCAGATCAACAATATGGCAAAATAGCCGCAGACAATACATCGATACAAGCCAGGCAGCTGCTGCTGCCTGTTCTGAATTGCTTGTTATTCTTATTATAATAGTTATGGTTGATCAATTGCTTCATCCTACAGTTTTCGTCAGAATATGGATCTTCCAAAATAGAGGAGTTTCAGATGGTTTCTCAGGCAGGAGACGGCAAGAGAAGTGTGGCTGCTGAAAAAATAATATGATTCTATAGACGTGGTGTTGCTGGTCAAAAGCTCTTGTGTGCTGTAGTTGTCTGATAATGTGGATTGAGACTGTCTTTTGAGTGAGGTCTTGTCTGTCCATGTTTTATGATAGCTAGTCTGTACTTGGCTCTTGATTGTAATTAGAATCAATCAAAGTGGTGATTGGCTACATTGGTTTTCTATCATAGATTTATTTGTCTCCTATAAATCTGGAGAAATAGACTGAACTTTGCACACAAGCACTTGTAGACTACAATCTGTAAGGTAAGCAAATTCCTCATAAGTAAGCAATTACTTAATGAAAATGCCTGTGAGATCCACACAATCTCAAGTATGTGTTGGAGTAAAAAAATTTAGAGTTCAACCAATAGATCTAAATCCTTGACTCACCCAATTGATCAAGAATTACTCATTATCTTAAGAATCCTCACATTTTCTTATAATCTTCAAATGACCTTTAAGTATCAATTTATGATCTGTCAATCATAAACACTTAGAATCTTATGACTCGTCAATCATAATTCTCAGGATTCTAAAACCATACTTAATCACTGAAAGATACTGGAGTATATGCACAACATACCACTCAGGAAATATAAGAATCATTCTGAAACCTTTTTCACAAGGAATTTCACTGGATTCCAAAAATATTCTTTCAATCCAATTCTTAACCAAATTATGAGTTCCAACAAGGTAATTAAAGACTTTTATAACATTCGTCTTTAACAACATAAACTTTATACAATCACCTAGAATATCATCTAGAGATTACAAAGTTCTGCTAAATTCCAAAAATTCAGTTTACCATTCTTGGAACCATTAGGATCCGATATCCAATTGAGCTCCCAGGGATATTATCACTAATATGTTAAGTCTATTACTCAACTGAGATATACTCATTTAAGAATTCAGTATTCTATGCACACAATTCCTTTGATGAATCTGAATGACTCATAAACGATGTGTCTTACAAGCAATACACACAAAACAAACAGTTTTCAATAAATTCTCTTCACACTGTCCGTAGCAATTAACTTCCACATGAGTAAATCAACTACTCAAGTTAATTGCCCATGATTTAGAAATCTTAAATGTCCAGGTGCAGATCTTAATTATACTAGTATAACACCACATTTAGATCCTTATCCAAATCATTTTTTAAGTTAACCTATAGATCTATCAGAACATATTTGTTAACTCTACAAGTAATATGAGATTAAGATTAAAGCTTTATTCCATTTGATCCAATTCATAACTAAATGGTACTTGGTAGCCAACCAGTGAACCTTAATTTAATCTTTACCACTACTTCCCATATTCATGAATATCTCACAGCTCAAAACTTCCAAAATCACTCTAGTTGCAGATTATTCAAAACAATCACTAGAGATTTCTTCTATTTCACTGGATGGTTCCACCATTGCACACAAATTGGATTCCACAAAAGAAATCTATGCAACTGGTTGATCCCATGAAAGTCTTATTCCTATCATTTTCTTCTCCCCCTTTGAAAAGAAATTCCGTAATTTCGATCAAAAAGTTTCCAAGAGACGACATATAAGATATCAAAGATTCGAAAACGTCAGTAATGAGTATTCAAAACTGTTACAAATTGAACTTTTTCCTTAAAATCATAAAATATCTTATCCCGAGTGATAGAAACATTAATCTCAATAATCAACTATCAAATATAGATAATCATTTGGGCTCAAAAAGTCTAAATTCCACTTTAATCAATTGAAACATTAGTTGATTTTGAGCTATATTCACAAACCTGAAATGGAAGTATGAATTCATATAACTTAAACAGTTCTTCAGGATCTAGTTCTACACTGGAAGGAATTATATGAATCTCAATCCAATTGTCTAATACTAACCACTGGTCTACAAATCATTCTCACACAAGAATTTTCTCTTTGAAATCAATGATGTCCCATACCAACAGTTCTCTCTCCAAGAAAGTTCTTTGCTTTTAAATCCGATCATCAGAATGTCAAAAAGATTATTAGACCATGTGAGGATTCTTAAGATAATGAGTAGTTCTTGATACCAATATAATGGCCACTAGGGAAAACCCCTAAGTTGAGGATAGGAATACACAAGAGAGACTATGGAGCAACCACCTCAAAAATAGATTTGGAGCTAGGTTCAGATGTAGAAGCAAGAGGATCTGTGCTAGAAAGTGCAGTCAGAGCTGATTCTGAGGTGGAACCAACAGCAGACAGGTTAGGAAATGTGATGGAGCCCTGAGGTGCAGTGGTGGCAGCAGCGGAGCTGTGTGGTGGAGCGACGGCGGAGCTAGGTGTTGGAGCGATGACAACATCAGATAGGTTAGGGCCAGCAACAGAGCTGTGTGGTGGGGCGATGGCAGCAACGGACAGATTAGGACCATTTGCAGACAGGTATCTAGGTGCGATGGAGACAGTTGAAAGAAGCAGATCTGCGGTGGAGCCAGCAATTGAGCGTGGAGGAGAATGGGGGGAGTTACCTCCCCCTCAAGTGCGTGGAGCCATGTGGTGGAGCGTTGGCAGCAAACAGATCGCAGCTAGGAGGGCGCCACCAGAGAGAGAGAGAGAGAGAGAGAGAGAGAGAGAGAGAGAGAGAGAGAGAGAGAGAGAGAGAGAGAGAGAGAGAGAGAGAGAGAGAGAGAGAGAGAGAGAGAGAGAGAGAGAGAGAGAGAGAGAGTAACATGATTTCACATAGTCCCTCTTGACAAGTCAAGACCAAACCCTTGGAGCCCTTCAATTTATAGCATAACAGGTAAAAAAATACAGCTGTATAAAGTATGACAGTACAGAGTACCATAAAGCGAAGCAAGTTTTAAGACACCCAGCTGTTACCTGCCACCATCCCATACAACAAAACCGTACAAGTTAGTCGCATGAGGAAGACAGGTGTCATAGTTGAGCATCAGTTGTTATCCATGTCCGAAACAAGATTCACTACTTTATCAGCTAGATTGAATTAACAACAAGTACGTCCAATCTTCCCAATTGTTCACTTTCTAAATTAGCAACAAGTTCCACTCTTTAACGAAGCCGTATCAGGGCAGAAGCCATACTGATCAGTAAAAGAACAAAAAGGAACATATTAGGTTCACAAGTGCATTCTATATGTAAGCAACTATTTCTCATTACACAGATGGACAATGGCTTGATGTTGGTCATAGTGCTAGGTACTAGAGCACCTCCGTGCTATACTAGCCCCATGGATTCCCTGTATCACTTTATCCGGGAATCCAAGCACCGAACTACTTGGGCAATTCCATGTCATTCAAGTGTACCATAGTCGAGTCCAAAAACAGTACGTAACTTAACTTATAATAACTGGACTTAAGATGCCGAGAAAAAATTCCTTCAATAGCTCGTGCATATGTTGATCAATACGCATGCATGACTATCAGTTATCAAATATAATACCCGAAACCCATTATAAGCAAGATTTATAGTACCATGACCAATGCATGAATAATAATGAGTAAGGCTGCTCACCGTATCGGTGATATTCCATACTGCATCTTACCTGAATGTGAGTTGAAGTAATCTCGTGCGATCTATCCATCTTCAGCTGCTTACTCAAATCACCTACGTGCTAAAAGCATTCAAACCGAAAGTATAGGATTACCCATAATGTACTTTTTAAAGCTTCATAGTGTCATCACCAAGCTCATATAATCATACAAAGCATACTTTGTATTGCTAACTTCAGATACTATCATATAGGTTATCACAGGTGGATAGCCTCATAGTTACTATCACATCAAGAGAGCATTAGCAAAAGCAATACTACGTGAAGGGTTATAGTCAACCGAGTTTTATGCGAGCATTCTAAACAATCATGTTTATGCTGTGGCTTATGATATCTCCCTGAAAACGTTGAAAGGATAGCGCTCAAATCGCATTATCAGTAGCATAGTTTGATGAAAAATGCATGCAATATGGCTCATACCACGAGCTACAACAAATCGCACTAAATGAACACATTTATGAGTAATATTTCAGCAATGGCCAGTGCTCAAATCCACCTCAGTGAGGGCGCTGACCAGCGGCCATCCATTCCGTATAACGTATGATATTGATCATGAACAGTAAGCTTGATGTCTAGCACTTATTACAAGCCAAAAGAGTTGATAGCATACTTGAAAATTTGCCCACTTTTGTTCTTCGGAACAACGTTTAAATTGTGAGAGTATCCAATGATTGTATACAAGTTGATTGTCTGTTATTACACAAAGATATACATAGTAAATCACAAGCATTCATCATAAGGTTTCACTTACACCTTTCCTTATCAGCGAGTTATCATAACTTGAACCAAACTCACCTTTGTTTGCAATATTATACCACCAATGCTTTTCCACTAGCAATCACAAGCATTCTCTTCGATCACAATCCAGTATTATTGAGCACCATGAGAGCAAGAAGGAGGGAGAGAGAGAGAGAGAGCAGGAAAGCATGAGGGAAAGTGAATAGGGTTGTGTGATTTTTCTCTTTATAGAGCCAGAGAACACTTAGGTGTACTAAGTGCAAATTGTTGCCACTGTTAGATTAACTGTCCATAATGTGCACAGATCCTGGCCATTGAAAGATTCACAACTTTCCCACCATTTTTTTAAAAAAACTTTTTCTATTATGTGGGGTCTTTTATCATAGTAAGGCATTCTTTTTGCCCCCACTAGTAAATAAGGTTAGTACGCGACATTTACATTTCACTTGCGAAGCGAATAAGGCGATATATGTATGTAACAGAGCCCATGAGAGAGAGAGAGAGAGAGAGAGAGAGAGCCCATCAACCATACCCACAACTAGCAAAGTTTCTCAGGGGGCAGTTAGCACCCCTGAGATGGAGTGCTAACTGCCCACCAAAAAAAATTTAGCATTTTTTGGTAAAGTAAACTTGAGTCCAGGGAACGATTCATGTAGAAACAGGTTGTTTAAAATTTCATACAATCTTCCTCTCATGAAGCCATTATTTTGAAAAGCAAGAACAATGTTTTTGACCTCATCCATAAAGGTATCATGTTCGCTACAACAGTACTTGGCAGCAATAATTTGAGCGACAATCACTTTATACGAGTTCATAATTGGCCTATTGGCAGTTAAGTGTATCTACTGAAAAAATGAAAGCGGAAGTTCCCATCTTTTGTCAAAAATTTTCATATGAAACTTTCCTAATAAAGAATCAAAGGTAGTGGTAATATTCAAAAAATTAACCGTGTTATCCGAAGCGTCTTCTTTTTCAATAGTGAGGTACTCCATAAGGCATTATCATCGATACGAGGTTGCTCCTTGTCTAGAAATACAAGAGCATATGTGTTGTTTATGAAACAAATATCATCAATATAATGGAAAGTATGCTTGAAGGCACGTAGGTATTCCACTTTTCCAAGCCTGGCCAGTCTTTCCATGAAATGCATTTCAAAGAATGACAGATACCAGTTACACCAAGTAGGGGAACAAGCAAAACCCATAGAAATATCACAGACCTGTTTCCAAGTCCTATTTCCTAATCTTACTATGCAATTGTCAATCAGTATATCATTATACTGGCAAAGAGTTTCTATGTCAATCACAGTCCAATTATCAGTCTGATTGGTCACCCATTTCCAGTCAAATTGCTTAAGGCTCGATTTTTACTGATAGACAAGTTTTTTGTTTTTACAAGACTTGAATGCATACCTTATAGAGAGGCATGGCCCATCATGCTCTTGCCACTCTCAATGAGTGTTTGATTCTTCCGCTCAACTACACCATTGGACTGAGGTGAGTAGCTGGTTGTATATTGTTGATGTATCCCATTGGCCTTGCAGAACTCCTTGAATTTTGTGGAGATATACTCTCCCCCTCCATCTGTGCATAGAGCCTTGACCTTCCTTTGGGTCTAGTTTTCTTAAGATGCCTTAAACTGCATGAAGAACTTGAATGCTTTAGATTTGTTTTTCAGATAGTAGGTTGCAGTCCTTCGAGGAAGTCGTCGATGAAGGTTAGGAAATAGAGAGCTCCCCCTGTGGAAGCAGTTTGCATTGGGCCACAAATGTCGCTATGTACAAGGTCAAGCAAGCCCTTGGATGTATGAACTGAGTCTGAACTGAAGGGACTTCTACCATGCTTGCTGATAATACAGCTTTCGCATGGAAAAATTGGCTTGCTGACTGAAGACAGATCTTGGCTCTGAGCTGGCATTTGCTGAATACTGTTGAAGTTAAGATGGCCAAGTCTGAAATGCCACAACATATCAGTTGATTCAAAAGTGGCTGTGTGAAGAGCTTGACTATTAGAAGAGTAGCAATGGCTGAGTTTGTAAAGATAGCCGCTTCTTCTTGTAGGCTAGAACCTTCCGGGATTTGTCAAGAATTGTGCAGTCTTTTGTATCGAATTTGACCCTTTGACCTAAATCGGTGATTCTGCTAACTGAGAGCAGATTTTTGGTCAGATTTGAAACGTGGAGAATGTTGGACAACAACTTGACTTCACCTTTTTTGAATTCAACTCTGACTGTTCCTTCACCTTCGATTGAATGTGATGAGTTGTCTCCAAGTTGCACAACTCGAGCGTGGGTGAATGACTTATAGTCTTTGAACCAGTCGCGATGGTGAGTCATGTGTTGAATTGCTCCGGAATCTAGATACCAGAAATCGATATCCCGTTGTTCTCCAACTTTGGTCATGAAAGCTGCTTCATCTTCTTCTTCTTCTTGTTGCTGATTTGAGTGACTGGTTGTAATACTATGTGCTTGTTGTTGGAACTACTTCTTTTCGTTGTTGTATTCTAAAGTTCGGCAGTTCTGGATTTCGTGACCAGTCCTCTTATAGTATCTACAAAAGAGTTTCTGCGTTGGTTGGAATGATGAAGAGCTTGAATTCAATCATGAACTGTAATTTGGTCCAGATTGCATGTTGCTCTTCTTGTGAGTATAGCCTGACTTTGTAGATCTTTTGGATCTAAACTTCTGATTTTTTGAATACAGAGCTTGAGGATCCGATCCTGAGCATGAGGAGGATGATCTTCTGATCTCCTCTTGTAGGAGCAACGAAATTACTCTTGATAGAGTGAGGTGCTCCTAGATAGAAATTGCCATTACCCAATTTTCGTAGGCTTCAAGTAGACTCGATAATAGAGTCACGAGTGCATCGGAGTCTTCTATGACTAAGCCAGTTGCAGTCATCTACTCCATAATATTTTTGAAGGTGTTGAGGTGGCTCGAAACACTATCTGCATCAGACATTCAGAGGGTGACGAATTTCTTCCTCAGATGAAGCTTGGAAGTAACGTCTCTAATGTCGTAGAGAGTTGTTAGAATGTCCCATTCATCCTTAACAGTCTGATCAGCACGTATGTGGCTGATATGAGTATCCTTGATGTTGAGGGTAATCATGGCAAATGCTTTGCCATCTCTCAGTCTCCACTTGGTGATGACGACTGCATCACCTTCTGGTTTGAGCTCTGTGCCATCAACGATGTCCCACAGTTCTTTGGCTAGAAGTATAACCTTCATCTTGAATTTCCAGAGATGATAGTTATCTCCATCGAGTTTGTCAATGAGAGATGAACTAGATGATGGATCCATTCTGGTTGAATGAGTTTGTTGGTAGAAACAACGACTGTTGGAATATTGTTGGCTGCGCGTTTGCTAGAAATACATCTTGATAAAAACAAGACTGATAATTTGCAGTAGAAATGTAGATTACTGAAATGCCCGCTCGGATAGCATGTCATAAAACCGTGGGGTGCGTGAGCGGCAGTGAAAGCTCGAGGATTGAGCGCGGCGTGTAGAAACGGAAACGCAACAGTTAGCAGCAGAAATATTCAAGTAGAAGAATTCATACAGAATGCGCAGATGAACGACGCAGTAGTGAGACAAAAATTGCACTCTAATTAATATCAACAATGATTACAATAACTTGATGAAATAACTTCAGCTCGTTGAGCGTGATAACGCTGGTTACAAAAAACTCTGATTGAAAGAGAAATTCAATTAACAGAATTAACACTTAGCTTGATTCAGTTAACATATATATATATTTACAAGTGTCGAGAGACAAATATCTTTATGCCTTAACTGTCATTTACTTCAGTTTTGCATATGTACAAAGCTGGTAATCGCCCTTAGGATATTTGTTTCTCCAGCTGTTTTATGGTTGACGATAAGTTAGCGACGTCGGTTTGCTAATGTAGCAAAAACGCGAAAAATCCGAAGGTACCCTTAAACGGAAGGCATGTGCAATGGAAAGGAATCCCTTGCAATGTGAGGCCATGTAACAAAATATTGATGTCAAAATATTACAATATACTCCTCACATTCTACATCAAGATTAAAGACACAAGATTGTAGTAATTGGATGTACTAGAGGGTAAGGGATACACTCTCATAGCATAGATTTGTTGTGCGCCAATAAACATTGGCTCTTTGATTGGGTTAATTTATCCCTTTAAGTGTCTTAATCAGTTTTGACATTTTTGTAAAGGAATTGGGAGTGTCTCACACAACGGAATAAGTGGGCACTTTTTTTTTTTTTTTTTTTTTTAAAGGTGCACCTTCCAAGTGTTGGAGTGTGCACATCAAATTTTGGCGAGTTTCAATACAGCCACACGTTTATTTTTTAATTTAAAAAAAATCATTTTTTATTCATAGAAACGTGCCCAGGTGTTTGTGATTAACAATTGTTTCTTCATCCCATAATTTTCTTGGAGTTTTTTCAGCTGCTAGCTATATATGCGCCCCATATCGCCCCCAATCCACCCTTCATACGATAATCAAATAAACGAACGAGAGGATAACGTTACCAAAAACTGACGAGTGTGGCGCCATCGCCATCGCCATCGCCATGCCCTTTGCATCTCTCGCTTCGTCTTGTGATTATTTATCATGGTGTAGCCATGAGAGAGCATCGTCGCGGAAATATGTGGAGGATTTTGCAGACGAATGATTTTGGCGAGCAATGCGTAGATTTAACTTCAAATTGTAGCTGATATTTCAGAAAACTTTCCACATTTTGCAGATGGTTCAATTCTGTGAAGTGCTGCTTTGAATAGCGGAAAAGTTTTGCGTATTCTGCAGATGATTTCTTTTGATTTTTTTCATGAGCTCTTTTGAAGTGTTAGTCACTGTCGGTTAGGAGCTGTGTATTTCTGATAAGAACAGTAATACCAGGACATTTTGCTTTGCTTTCATGCACAGCCTTGGGAAGCATGGGCCTGGTTGGCGTTGGAAATCAGACACGCCTTCCGTTCCTTATCAATGTTTATGATGAGGTTTGGTGTATGATTAGCTTATGGAAGACTTTTCTGGCTGGTAGTAATTGGAGTGGAACTGTCATGAGCTGGACGAAGAAGATTGCAATATTATGCAGGAGCAGCCTCCCTTCCTCGAACCTCAATGAACCACAGACTTGGTATAAGCAAGTAATTGAGCAGCGCTGCGTTGCAAATGGTAAGCGAAATTGTGTTATTGCTATGGAAATGCGGCAACGAGAGTTTTGGAGCAGAGGACATTCATCATGCACTCACAGCGTAAAACCGAGCAACACTTTGCGATCCAATCAGGACACCATAATAAAAAGAGCACACAAAAAAGACAAACAGTGTTCCAAACAAAACAGTAAAGTTTCGAGAAAAGAACGGCTTCGTGAGGCAAGAAGAAGAAATCATAGAGCAGACCAGCCACTTAAAGCAGATAGAGACTCCGAGGAAAATGAAGCACTCTTGCATCATCAGCATGGCAATTCAACTAATACTGATGTTGATTCTTCGAAGCTACTTTCTTCACTACCGGAAGCTGCTATTCCAGAGCCCATCGTGGATCTACAAGAGCATGGTTGTAACGAGCGACATGCAGCACTTCATTGTGAAGTGGAAGTAGTTTCTTGGCGGGAGAGGCGTATATCGGCCAGTATATGTGTAGAGGCAACCGAGGATCGTGTGTGGGATGTTCTGACGGATTATGAGAGGCTTGCAGAGTTCATCCCGAATCTCGTATGTAGGTAACCATCGGTAATGTGAAGCTGATACATCACTGTATCTCTCAATGTAAATGCAGATAAGGATGTAACTTGCAAGCTAGTGTCGCTTACTTCCTCTGTGTTCTGATAGTAAAGTCGCATTTATTCAATCCAGCTTTTACCTATATATTGACCATGTATTCTATGCCCTTGCTGGCAATGAAAGTTACTCGTTCATTCTTGCTAGGATGGTTGGTTAAAAGCAGGTTTCACGCGCTCACTTCCTCGAGGTCCATATCGGCGTCTAAATTTAGCTTTGCTTCAATATTCGTCAGTCTAGGCCTACTACAAGCAAGAGGATAAAAAACCAAAGATATCTATCGTTTTTCCACGACATGTCTTCTAGGTGGCAAAGAACTACGTTTCTTGATTGCTAATTGAATCAAATTGACTATTGTTTCTGACTTATCAGTAAATTGTTTGGCATTTTCAGTGAAAGGATACCTTGTCCTCATCCAGGGCGCATCTGGTTGCATCAACGTGGCGTTCATTCAGCCATGTATTGGCACATCGAAGCTAGCGTAGTGCTTGATCTTCAAGAGTTTCCTCATTCGGTGTGTATCCTGTGTTGTTATTGCACACTCTGTTGTTGGCTACTGCATTTGACCAGGAATTAGAATCCTTTGTTGATTCTTTAACAAAGGTAGTAAGGGTCTTTATAATAAATAAGTACTGTTCTTAGGCTTTTGACTATTGGAGATTTCTTTCTGTTTGCAAGCGCGAGCTAGTGCACTATGTTGTTTGCACAAATTTACAAGTACAAAAAGGTCCATCCAAAACATTGGGAAACAGGGTTTTCATTGGGAGGGCCCTATTTGATGTAATATAAAATGTATCTCGCTAGCTTAGGAGTCGCACAAAAGTTGAAGCTGGTACATAAAATAGCTGCTGGAGTAAGTGAGACATTTAAAAAACTCAAGTATAGCCAATAAGGCAACCGATAGTTACACTTAACTACGAGTAGCTTGACAGCATTGATGACAAATGTTAGACAAGTTGCATAAGTGAGACACATCTGACATTGTGAAAAAATCAACTGGTTTTTGGCCACAAATCTTCCACATGACACTGTGAGAACATTCCAACATATGGAAGTGTCTTGGTTAGACAATCAAACAATACCATCTCCAAAAACAGCAGATTTGGCAAAGACAGTTTGAAGGGTGGGTTAGAAAACGAGCAATATTAGTCCACAAACATTGAAAATCCAATCTTCTGTAGGAAGAATAAACGAGTAAAAGTCTCCTCAATGTTCATAAAGAGGTGACACAGATGGGAGTTGAGATAGGATCTTTTACAACTCGAGGGGGGAGTCAGCAGCTAATTCTGTATAGAATATTCTAAGGGCATAGTTCTTGATATGGGGATTGTGGATTAAAAAAAAGCCCACCAACCCCGACAGGAGCAATGTAGATTGTTCTAGGTGAGAAGCTTTATAGAAAGCCATCTTGTGATCAAGTTGTAGAAAGACTTGGTACTAGGTAATAGATTTCATTGTGCTAACAAAAACCTTGATGGGTAGAGAGCTAAGTCACTAGTCTTAGTAAGGCTACAAAAAATATCGCGTTGAAGACTCAAGCACTAAGGATCAATCATAGCATAGCGGAGGTCACGATGAAAAGTAGTCCACACATGCATACCCTCTCCATCAGGCTCAGTACGAAACACACGCCACCAAGTAGTAGCTCGTCCATCCAAGTGTAGGGCAGCTAATTGGATCTTCTGGACGTTGGTCTTGGGATACATCAGAAAGTATGTTTCTGTTAGAAGTAATAAATGATAATGTTAGTTTCCCATAGGTTACTTTGACCCAAAAGGTCGAGACTTGTGTAACCATGGGTTAGGTTTATTATTTAGACCATGTTAAGTCAGTTTTAGTTGAGTTGGATCCAATTTTGGTCCAGTAGTAATTCGTGGGTCCAAGTAAAGTCTAATTATGTTAAGGGACCCTATCTTGACTTTTGGGGGTGCCCTATAATTAATAGTGGGTCTTGGAAGGTTCTAGAACTTAGGGTTTGGAAGAGTCTAGGCCCTTGGAAGGCCTATTTATATGTACCCAATGTTCATTTGTAATTCATTCCCTTTCAAGCATTGCTGCTACTTTCTCTCTCCTTGAGGGCGTCTAACCCTCTCCCTCTTCTTCTTCTTCTTCTTCTTGTCTATGGAGATTGAATGGTAGAAGGATCTTGGCACTTTGATTTCCTACATGGTATCAGAGCCATGGATCTTCTATGCTTGATTTAGGGCGCCCTACCAAAAGAGATCGTCTTCCTCTTTGAAGGTAGAAGAGCAAAGTCATGCAAAGTTTTATCATTGTCTTTCTACAAGTACAAGTTTGCATCGGAATGTTGGTATGATAAAACATTCTTCTTCTCTTGAGCCATTTGTTGCAAATGATGGATGCATTAGTGAAGAACTTTATGAGCAAGCTTCTCAAGATAATGTTTTGGAAAAGGCTGAAATCAAGCATTCTTTGAAGCCATTTTGTATTAATGGAGGAGGGGAAAAAATCATGTCAATTAGTACATTGGTTCAAAGTGGTGTGTTACTGGATTTTTTGAGTGTTCAAAGTGGCAAGCTATTGGTTTTTTTCTTGAAGATGGTGGACACCAGATTCAGCCATGGTTTATTGATCATTTTCAGCCTATGTTACATCGTGAGCATCCTATTATGCATCGGGAACGGCCTGCGGAAGGTTTTTGGACAGCAAGGTCCACATTTGGAACACTTTGGAGAGCAAGGTGTTTGTGATTTTGTGGCTGTTGGACAGCCTGCTACAACCTCTTGTTGGTTGTCCGAGTCTTTGCGGGATAGCAAAGCACCTTTTTACCTTAGAGGAAACACACATGTCTCACCAAAATCAGTACCTTATGCTGATTTTCATGTTTTGATGCTTACTTCTTATGATGACGACGTTGTCTTACCTAGTGTTGGTGAGCAGATCATTGATAGTAAGATTCGGGAGCATGTGATGGTAAAAGAGTATCATACTCTTCTTTATGTTTCTTGTGGTAAGAAGACTCATGGAATCTTGTGGGAACCATTGATGGATTTCAAATCCATATTTCGGCTTGTGGCTGGTTTTTTGGTTACCTACTTTGGATGAAGCATGCTTGTCTTTACTTTTCGACTTTATGCTACTGCACTTCGTATTCTACATCTCTTCTACATCGGGCATGATTGGGGTTGAGATTTTGGCTACTTCGACTACTTCAAGCTGAAGTTTTTTTTTGGTGGCATTAAGCTTGGACAACAAGCTACATCTTTTCTTTTTCGGCTACATGGAGTTTTGGGCAGCATGCAACACTTTGCATTTTTGTTGCAATTTTTCATACTTTATGTCATGTTATGTTTTTTACATTATCATTTAAGGAGGGTGTTAGAAGTAATAAATGATAATGTTAGTTTCCCATAGGTTACTTTGACCCAAAAGGTCAAGACTTGTGTAACCATGGGTTAGGTTTATTATTTAGACCATGTTAAGTCAGTTTTAGTTGAGTTGGACCCAATTTTGGTCCAGTGGTAATTCGTGGGTCCAAGTAAAGTCTAATTATGTTAAGGGACCCTATCTTGACTTTTGGGGGTGCCCTATAATTAGTAGTGGGTCTTGGAAGGTTCTAGAACTTGGGGTTTGGAAGAGTCTAGGCCCTTGGAAGGCCTATTTATATGTACCCAGTGTTCATTTGTAATTCATTCCCTTTCAAGCATTGCTGCTACTTTCTCTCTCCTTGAGGGCGTCTAACCCTCTCCCTCTTCTTCTTCTTCTTCTTCTTGTCTATGGAGATTGAATGGTAGAAGGATCTTGGCACTTTGATTTCCTACAGTTTCCAACTTAGCAAACCAATTTTCTAACGGATTCCCATCAGTGGAAACAGAATAGGTAGTAAGTTGGATCCTATCACGAAAGTCACGAGCAAAGTGAGGATGGGGATCCGGAGGACGTGAAAATGGGAAGGTGTCATGGGGGCCTTGCCAGGGCCATGAGGCTGCAAGGAATCAATCTGTGACTGTAGAGAGGCGAAGCCAGTCATGACAACATCTATAAGAGAAGAAATCCTGGAAATAGCTCTCTCGATGGCCTCTTGAATGTGATTGTGTATTGCTTCATGAGAAGGCTCACTAGTAAATGGAGAGGTGGTAGCCATTAACAAAATAGTGACAAGGTAAAAAAATAATCTATCTGAAGAATCAGAAACTCAACGAATATAGACAGCCAAGAAAGAGGAGAAGGGCATATAAGGAGACACAATGCATGAACAAATGGACATACTGAAGGAGAGGACATAAGTCGTCACAATACGTAAGCCAAAAGAACACACAAAGGACTCGTAACAAGCGATAAAACAATGCTGGAAATATACCTCCGAATGTGTGAGTCATGCATGATAGTGATGGCTGAAGAGAAGTGTCCACGCCGTCAATAAAAAGCTTGCCGAAATGCTGAAAACTGTCTCCAACGTAGAAGAGGCAATGGCTGGAAAACATGACCATAAACAGGTGCCAATAGAAGATGTAGATGGGCGTTGGATTTGCAACAAAAAAGGTTTGAAAATGAAGGTAAATGATGGGAGAAAAATGGCTGTAAATGGGCGATGAAAATGGGTTGAGATGGGCACTGGAAATTGGCTGAAATGGGCACTGAAAACTGCTGAGAATAGGAGCTGGAAATAGGCGATTTACTGGCTGGAAATTGGCTGGAATGGGTGTTGGAAATTGCTGGAAATAGGCAATAGACTGGCTGAAAAATGAGCGCTGGCTGGCTGAAAATGGGTGTTCCTTCAAACGACAACGAAAAACCTGCTGAAAATAGGCGAAAACCTGCTGAAAATGGGCGCTGATCCACCTCCAATCGATGACAAAATCCTGCAAAAAAGCTGATCCGTAGGCTGAAAATGTAAGCTGCAGATGGGCGCCCTCATGGAGAAAAATCAGATCTGAAATATGCACCAGCCTCCAGCCAAAGAAAATACTCTGATACCAAGTTACGAATTGATCCACAATAGATCTATGGTTCATAGAAACCATGGTTCCCAGATCCGTGGGTCCTGGGAACCGTGGAAGGAACCGTACCACGGTTCATCTAAATAATTAATTAATTAATAAATTTAATAACTAGCTACCAAATTCACAGATTTCACAGATGAGACAGACGATTCACAGATGATACACATATTCACAGATGATTTCATTTGACAGATTATTTCACAGAGGATACACAGATTCACAGATTAATGATACATTAATCATACATAGATGAATGATACTCAAATCATCTGTGAATCTGTGATTTCATTGATCTGTCAATCATCATTTGACAGATGATTGACAGATTTCACAGATGATACAGATTTCATAGATGATCACAGATGATTGACAGATTTCACAGAATTCACAGATTTCACAGATTTTTTTGGCCTTTTTTTTTGCATATTTTTGATTTATTTTTGGGGGGGAAACTAAAAAAAAATTAATTAATTAATTAATCAATTAATCAGTACGGTTCACCACGGTTCTGAGCAAAAAATTTAAGAACCGTGGTGAACCGATAACGGTTCATTAATTCTATGCTATGGTTAAGCTAGAAAAGCAGCACATAAGTAGGAAACTAGTCTAGAAAGTAGGAAAGAGAATGCTTAAAGAGAATAGAGAGAGATAAATCAATATCATAAGCTGAATAAAAGACTACCCTTACTCCAAATCAATATGACCAAGTCCTAAAAATGTGACCAAATAGGGCCCAAGGCTAGTACATGAATAAAAAGGGCCCATATCCCTGTTTATGCATAATAAAGAATAAAAGCATGGATGCGGCGAATGTAATGAGCCGAGTCCATAACTGATATCCAAGTGGTGTATTTGAGCATTTGCTAGACCAAGGCCAATGTAGGCAACGACCTTCTTATCACACATTTCTCACGTTATATGATCATCTGGATCTTCAGAACCGTCAACACCGCTCCATAGATTTTTCTCAGAGAGGTCAAATTTTCACTTGCCAAGTATGGAAACTTTTCCATTAAACTTTTCAATTCGGCCTCTTTGATTGCTACATCATAGAGGCAATCGCAAAATTTGGAAACTTGGTAATCACTACCCCTCACAAAACAGTGAGCAACTAACTTCAATCTTTTCCTTTTCATTCACGTTGTATTTCATTCTTTCTTTAGTGGTGTGTTTTGGCCATTAGCTCTATTTTTTCATGATGGCTATATTGGAGATTTTCATGTATGTCAATGGTCAAAGCGATTCCCTACTATGTGTGCAAATTTTATGCATGTAGATCCATTGATACGAGCCACAAATAGAGATACTTTGCAAACCAAAAAAACTTTGGAGTGAAAAAAGAGTCAAGGTCTGTATACAGATTTTGTATGGCTGCTGCAAGGGTTTTATCCATCGTAATAGGAGTTGTTTCAAAGAGGCCTCAAGATTGGAGGAAGCACAGTTCGCCATCCAAGTTCCAGAATCCAGAGAAAAGAATCAGCTCATTGATCCATGTCATGATTTCTAGATTATTGACAATTTATCTGTAAAGTAGGCCACTAAGTTGTCTTTCAGTTCATCCTTATCCTCACTCATCGTCCATGAGTTTGGGACCCAGTTAGCATTAAGAGTGATAATTACTTGCAATAGCTCACAGTTCCTAAAGGGCTTTTCTTAGTATGCAATTGTTTCACAACCTACTGCTAATAAACCCCCATACCTCCACTCTTTTATATAGTTTTCCTAAATTTTTTTAGGGAGAAGCAAAAGAAATTCAAGGCAAAATAAAAAAAGCCAAAATTTATTTAATTTATGTTGCGTTCAGGGAAAAACCAACTTTACTTTTCAAAACGCGATCCAGATCACGTTCTAGAACATGGTTTGCAACTATGGCGTGTATAATTTATTTAGTATTCCTAACACCTAATGTGTTTTATTGTTTTTCAAACTTTGTAGGCTGCTTTCTTTTTCTAAGACACCTAAATTTTTTTACAAAGAAAACCCAAATGAATAATGTTCCAGAACAAGCGTTCCATAATGTGACTGGAACTCTACGTTATTGAATGCAATGCATCTATGGTTCAGAGCCATGCAACTATCGAAGAGCTAAGTAAAGCTTAGTTGCAATGAACAATCTCACATGAATTGCTTCATCTCGAACCTCTCCAATCCAAGCTATGTTTTATGTAGATGATAGTTTTAGCTCTTGCTAAATTGATGCAACTATGAATTAGCTGCAATGAGCATGAGCAAAAATTGTTGAGAGAGAGGGAAAGAAGGCAACCTCTCCAAGTGATTCTACAGGCCTAACCATGGTTATCTAGTAATCTGTAGTCTAGGAAATTGAGAGATCTTGCAACATTAAGATCCCATCCATGCCTAACTAGGGTTAGGTTGGAGCTAGCAAAAGTTAGTTAGTGCTTGACCTTCGAAAATACTTATAAGTCGATAACTAGAGTGGACTCAAGAATGATTATCGAACTACTACATGCGGAGTTAGTAACCCCATAAGCACGCATATGGCATGGGTTGAGTCTCTAAAAGAGATTCTTGGGCATCTATCGACACATGCTAAATCAGTTGAGGCCTAAGCTGTAGGATGAACCCAAGGATCCTTTAGTCTTGGCGAAGCAACTCCAGCTAGTGGGTTGGACCTTGGTGGTATGGGATGCCAAGGCTAGGATGTAAGATTGATCTAGGATGTTGTTATGTGTTAACTTCTAGGCTCGTGGGCATGTTTGGACTAAGGTGTGTAGTTGGGTGAGTTACATGTCTAGATCTTTTAGTAGTCCTAGAACTATTCTTGGGTCTCGGACTCTACTTACAGCCTCATCTCTAAAGGCTTTCCTCATCCCAAGGTCAGTTATCCACTAACTACATCAATCTCTAGGTTAACCCTAGTTGGCCAAGGATGTATACACTTTGTACTTTGTTTTGTACGAAATAAAAAGAAACCTTTTCTGAGCACCCTATTACTGATGCTTTTCTAAAAATGTTTTAGTATATTATGTACAAGATGAAGTTTGGCTTTTTTGACCCTATAACTTTGTTTTACGGAAATAAAAGAAAAGAGTGTAAGCATTAATTTATCCTTCGTAGCTCAATTTCGAAACTTATCCCACAGTATTGCTTTTTCCTTTGGTTTATCTCTACGAATGATGTAAATCTGGAATGAGGATATTATGGCTTAACATATTCAGGTCCCAAATGTTAAAGGTTGCTCAACAGACTGTCTTAGATAATAATACATGTTTAGAATTAGTGGAAGTTTTATGGTTGCATTATGGAATTAGAGTCCTTATGGTCCTATGTAGAAAATTTGGCATTGGCTGTGCTCGATGTTATGAATCAATTGACTCACTATTAGTGATGTCTTTGTTTTGTGGTCAGTATGCCACAATTCAACTATCAAACTCATTGTGCATTCTGCTCAACTAGGTGATTGCACTTTGATCCTATACACGTGCTTCACCTCTGATCAAATATCTTCTTGGTAGGCTGAAGGAAAGGAGCTTCAGTTTTCAATGGTGGATGGAGATTTTAAACTTTATGCAGGACGATGGTTTCTTCAACCTGGTTCAAAGTATGGCTCGTTTTTCCTTTTTTCAATCTTCGTAGACTTCAGTACCTGCACATACCAACTTCTTAGTAGCATAAGCAACTAAACATCATTTCTTAAATCATCATTATGCAAATCTGGATGGCATAAAGAGTCAAAATCATATCTTGATTGCATGAGCAAATATAAGAATATAATTAAAGTTAAGAGTCATAAAGGTTGTCAATCATAAAGAAATAGTTTTTGAATTCATAAGGCAATTTCTTAATTCTTTACACATGTCATTTGCTTTCTCAAGTTCCTTTTTGCTCATAGTTATTGTAGAATTGTTCAACCATATAGTCCATGTGAGGATAGTTGAGTTTTGTTGATTGTAACAATTATGTTTAATTAGCTGACCAAGGTAGAAAGTTGCCCTACCATGGGGGTTACTTGGGAGGTATATCTGTGCTCTCAATCTGACGCTGTGGACTTGGTAGATTTTATTGCATTAAAAAAAAAATTCTACTTCAGTTTATCAAAAGAGAAATCTGTTCAAATGGCAGACATTGTTTTCTTGAGGACATGGAATAATTGTAATCCCTTACGTGAATTAGAAATAACGAAGCCACATAAAAGAGCTAAAAATAACCGATTTTGTAATCTATAAAATGTTTTTGGTTTTTTTGTGATAGTTATTATACTTTTTATTTATTTTTTCTTATTTTTAACCCCTTCAACAATGCAAGCACCATAATAGATTTATTGATATTAATTTTTGCCAAACAATTTTACTTCAATCAGCCTTCATTCTTATCAATTGTGAGTCATCCTTTTACTTCACAATGATAACAATCCAACCAGAAAATATATCCACTCTCTAGAATGTTAAATATTCCAAGCATTAGTCCAAGACATGTACTAAGTAGAGAGTTAAAGGCTTTGTTGTTATTTGATAGAGAGTTTGAAACCTGTGTTTGAAATGAAAAAGGTGATGTATTGTGACCTACAGGAACCATTCACTTATATTATTCAGGGGCTATCAGCTAGCAATTAGGAAATTTCAATCTTAGAACTGTAGTACAACTCAGCAGGCATTTCTTTCTATGTTAGCATATTGACCAATTTGTTGTATCACAGAAGGAATTCATTGATAGTGTGACTTTGAATGTTGTGCTTGTAGACTTGGGACAACCATCTTACGTTATGAAGTGAATGTTATACCAAGGCTTCTATTTCCAGCAGCGTTTGTTGAAAACATCATCAAGGCAGATCTGCCTTTGAATCTTTGTGCTCTAGCGGAGCGGGCAGAAGCTGATTCAGCATTGTGGGGTATGCCTTCAAAAACATTTAAGAGTATAGGAGCAATGTCTTTAACACCATCCCGAAGCCTCTTTACAAAGACAAGTGGAGATCTGCCAGTGAAAGCTGCTTTCAATCATCATCAAGACAGCTCTAAATTTTCAAGCAAGAAAATGTCACTTGATATACCTGTTTCGGTTGTGCTGCAAGACAAAAGACTTAACCCTGTCCAAGCTTACTCGCAGAAAATAAATAGCTTAGGTGTTTTAGTAGCTGCGGATAAAACGTGGAGTGGCACGAAGGGGACTTATAAAGCAAACAGATCCTGTTGTGTTGATGAAGTACATCTACGGCGTCTAAATGACCCATTGGTAAGTATATCAGATGAATTCATATTTTGATTTGGATCTTGTTGGCAACTATAGAAGCTGAAAACACTTTTGGCATAAAAAAGTCAAGTGGCATTATGCCAGGTTGTGTTGTATGGTTAATTTTCTATGCTACACTCCGATTCTTGGTTTTTCTTTTTTGTCTTTAGACGAGTGGGCAACATTGGCGTGTTATAACAGCAATAACTGTCGAGGCACCTATTGAAGATGTTTGGGCAGTATTGACAGCGTATGAAAAATTGCCAGAGTAAGTCTATTTGTTGGTCTTTAATTTTTTCAGACCTGGTAGTGTGCCTTCAAAGCTCATCCTAATAGCAACCTTTTCTTTATACTTGGATATGGCAATTTGATTCTTTTCTTTTATTCTGACATTTCATGATATCCCTTTTAAGATTCTCAGGTCTCTTTCCTCCAGATAACTCCAGTGCAAAATTCATTTCCTTGAGTAAGTTCAAGCAAAAATGTGACTTAGGCGTGAATCAAGTTAGCTTATAGCGACGATGAATATTTGATGGACATGCTTTTTACGAACATTATTCCAATATCATTTGGGATTGAGCTGCTTGAAGTTGTGAAATTGGGAAAAGTAAAACAGAAATATGTACAAACTGTGATAGGAATCTCTAGTGTTGTTAAACTAGTAGATCTGAACAATTTGGAGTTGTAGTGTCCGCAAGGTTTTTTTTCCCAAAACATTGTTGAGAGCGATTGACACTGGCTTGATATTTCATGTATATAGGGAATATACTGCACACGTCTTTGACATGCACACACGTGTGCACATGTAGATGTCTTTGTGTGTCATAGTCCTGGCGATTGAAACAAAGCTGTCCTGAACACTGTACAAAACAAAAAATCCCACCTTCTATACAAGTTGCGTTTTTCTAAATTAATTAATTTTTCTCAAATCAACTTGCATGAAGTATACCATGAAAAAGTCAAAAATAAATATATTTGAATATTTTTATGCTTACCTTGACTGATTGCAATTTATATTGCTGATTGTTTTTGCTGAAGAAAAGCTGTTTTGCACTGCGGGCTGATGTTACAAGCAAAAATTTGTTTTGTAATGCTAAATATGCGTTGAGAGAGAGAGAGAGAGAGAGAGAGAGAGAGAGAGAGAGAGAGAGAGAGAGAGATTGATTTATTAAATCTTTTATTGTCAAAAGGCATATAAGACCAAATAAGTACATCTCAAGTGTGATAAATATTGAAAGGAGCATATAAATGTCTCCATAAACAAACGACAACTACTAGCTAAAATGATAATCAACAAGTCTAGACAAAATCTCTAATCTATCCTCAAGACATTGAAGACTAGTCATGGAGTATGTGGTGCACTAAGCAAATCATCAACATACAGTGTCAATCCAACTATTAACCGAGCAATTTTTGAGATACCATCATAAACCCATGATAAACTATGAAAATCCTTGCTAACTCTAATATACCGCTTTAGATAAAGCTAAGATCCGTGATACTAATCCATGAAGTGCTTAGAAACTTGAGAAACCAACTTACTTGGAGATAAATATACCAATAGGAAGAATTGTAGCCACAAAGTAGTGATTTTCTACCGAAAAGTTGGAGATAAGAACTCCAAATTCCACAGCCTTGCTCCGATACCATTGTGAAGTCCCTCCAAGGAATCTACTTACAGGGAAACTACTCACCATGCATATAACCGTCACACACCATGTCATACTCCAGATGTCCCTAGTTGGAGTACCCTAGGCCCTCTCAAGTTATTAATCACCAAATTGGCCTTGATTGGAATATTGAGGTATAATCAATTAACTCGACAATGGAGGCCTAATTCCCATTTCTAGGAAAATTCCAAACCTTAGTAAATGGACAAGGCCATAACAACCCTATTCTTATTCACTACCCTCGAGGTGCTACGTTCAACCAAGTTGGTGGAGTCTCAAGACTAATTGACACGAGGTAAGAAGAATCTCTTGTCCCATATATGAGTGCTAGAACCTAAAGGTTTGGTCTAGGAAAGTTATAAATAGCTCTCTACTAGCCAACAACTAAGAATTAAGTTGTCTGGAGAAGGCTACTTTGAAGCCTAATTCATGTGGTGTGTTGTGTTCTTGAGTAATAAAGTTCATGATGTTGTGTACTATCGTCTCTTGTGTGTTGTTGTGATATTGCATTAATTACATGTGTGTTATATCTCTTGTGTAATAAGTTTCATGCATAATTGGGTGTGCTGTGCAACCTATGTGCGTTAGTTGATGGAATCATTGAATTATAGTTTGTCATCCACCTCATATGCACTTTAGTTGTATCGCTTTTTATTACAACAATAAATCTAACTAGTTTTTGGTTGTCTCAAGTGAGAAACTTTATGGTTTCTTAAAAAAGTTCTTGCTCTATCTTTCAAATTTATGTTGTTGTAGCTCTTTCTTTGGCTCGTTTGCTTGGTTTATGAGTCATTAATGCTTCTATTCATATTTCAATCACAATTTTTATTTTTTGTTTTTGTTCAGATGTCTGTTGATTCATTATATCCTTTAGGCTTTGAGATTTTAATTGTGAGGAATTTTATAAAAGTAGTTGTGATGATTCGTGCAATTTTGCAGGTTTATTCCAAATTTATCTCAAAGCAAAGTTCTTTATAGAGAAGAGAATCATGTGCGCATCCTTCAGGTTATCTCACAATAAATTTACTTTGTAAATAAATTATTAGTACATGATTTTGAATTTGAAATTTGATAGGACACACATTGTTGCAAAAAACACAATTTATGGTTCTAAAACATGTTAACTGAAGTTTATGCTAACAAGATGCCATATTGCTTGGGAGGAAGGTAAGTATACATTCTTTTTTTTGTTATGATGTTAAAACCTAAAATCGGCATTCTCATTTCTTATATTTGGAAAAATGGTCGAGTTTTTGCCGAATATAAAATATTAGTGGTTGGATAGGTTCTCCATGCCTTGACTGATTGAAAGGTGTAGCAGTTGTTGACAACCACCCTCGAATCGTGTGGCCTAGGACCAAAGGGGCAGGTAGAGGGGCTATAAGTTCAACTTATGGATGGGAGGAGCTTCATTCTACACATTAGCTAGTAGGCATTGACCAATTGTGGAGCCACAGAGCATCACATTGTGCATCCTTTGTACACTATCAAGCCACAACTTGCCAAGAATTAATTATCTTCAAAAAATTTTCTAGCAAGGGAACCAACAAGTCATCAGTCCGTGGCATCAGATATCGATGCTTTATTGTGAGTTTGTTAAGTACATGATAATTAGCACACATCCAAAACAAACCATCCTTTATTTTAACTAGTAGGATGGGGGACGCAAAGGGTGAGCAAGAAGGCTGTATGTACCCTAACTTGAGGTATTCATCTAGCATCTTCGTCACCTCATCCTCCTCCCCAAGACTCATCCTATATGGTGGTCGTCAAACTGGACAAGACCTCGGAATGAGCTCAATCTTATGTTCCACATTCGGGCTAGGAGACAATCCGACGGATTTTCGTGCGTTAATGCAGTCTGAAACTTTTGCTTAATTGACTCATTTAGATTGTTCAAATCTTATGAGTGTGAATGAATTGTTGATGCCAACAAATCACATGATGTAGATTCTTGTGCTATACTAGTATCATGCCTATCTACCATCACTGAATTAACCAATATATCACTACAATCATTCACATAACAACAATAAGGATACTGTAAAGGTAGTTTCTTTATTAGAGTAGCTGAGATGTGGGGGCCAACAAGCAACTTCCTCTCACTTGTCAAGACATGAGGCAAATCCTCATGCTTGAATTTATATACATGCACATTAACTTGTCCTTTTGCCTCTGTATAGTAATGGGCTGGCATTTGTACAACTTGATGATCCCAAATTTTTGTAGCCTTCCCATCATGCATCTCGACTATATACTGATAGGTTGAAGATATCTTGGGAATCTTCAATCTCTAGACAAGTCGAGAGTTGATCATGTTATGGGATGAGCTCGTGTCCAAGAGGACAACCACCTCACAACCAGCCACTCGTCTCCTCATCCCGATCAACGTTGTATCATCAAAACGATAACCTGTTTGAGCTTTAACAGAAAGAAAGCATATAGGTTCATTAAGAAATACTCTATAAACTGAAATAACCATTACCTTCCGACAAGAATTCTCATACTCGTCTTCACTGCCTAACATGTCTTCATCCAAGCCTGCTAGAGTGGTGGATGGAGTGCCTTCATTCTCTAAGCTTGCAATGCATGTAGCTTCTTTACACTAAGGGCAATCACAAAAGAGATGCTTTCGCGGGCTCAAATTAGGACCACCGAGGGCACCACGTGACTTTCTTGCTTCGCGGTTTTTCACCGGCTTCAAAGGAACTTCTATGCTACTTGTTGGGCCAGGCTTCCTGAAACCCTAGCGTGGGGTACCATGCAAGCTAGCCGACTCCTCTTGAAGTTTGCCCTTTGACCCACCTTCATAGATCAAGGCCTTTGCAATGGCATCTTAAAGGTCTTGCAAGCCTCATCTAGCACATGACGACGCAAGTCTTTTCATAGGCCAAAATTACACTCGTGGACCTGCATCCACTCTAGAATGTCCTCGAGAATCTTCATAAGGATAACCATATGTAGAAAGCAATCTTTGATAGTGTAGGTCATTGCCTACACATGCTCAATTGCAGAATAGCAATGAGTAGGCCGATACAGATATCCTTGCCTTTTTCCAAGTGCAAGGACTCTCTTCTCTTTATCTAGAATTTTACAAGAATTTGATCCAAACTCTTACCTTATGTCCTAAATTAGTAATTTAGACAGCAGATTGGTTGCCATATCTGGAACATACAATACTTTTGGAATGAGTTTGGATTGTCTGTTCTGAAAATTCAGCTTGATAGTACCGTCACCTTCGATCATGTGCGAGCTGTTGTCTCCAAGGTGAACAATTTCTTCGTAATGTAGGCCGAATACTCGTGGAACCATTCTTGATGGCAAACCATATGTTGCGTCGCTTCGGAATCGAGGAACCATTCCTCCTGTTGATCGACGTGGTGATGGTTTACCATGAATGCATTTTGCTCATCATCTTCGAGGTTCTGTTCTATTTCGGCTACTACATTGGCTTGCTGGTCCAACTGTGTCTTTTTGTTGTTGGTGATCTTGAGGATTCGGCAGTCCCGGATCTCGTGATTCATCCTTTTGCAGTATTTGCAGAACATTTTCTTCTTGTTTTTTGCTGATTTTGATTCGGGTTTGGCTTCTATGAATTTCTGATTCGAGTCAAATTGTTTGACCCCCTTCTTCTTCTTCGGTTGCTTCTTCGAGCCTCTCTTGGAGTAAAGAGCTTGTGAGTCCTCAATGGAGGACAAGGATGCACCATTTCCGAATCTCCTCTTGTAGCAGCATAGTTATGACTCTAGACAAAGAAAGTCCTGAGTGGGTCGAAATGACCATCACCCAGTTTTCATATGAGGATGGCAAGCTAGACAATAAGGTCATGACAGGATCCGAATCTTTGATGACTAAACCTATTGTTGCCATCTGCTCAACCAGAGTCTTAACTTGATTGATGTGATTATGAATAGAATCACCTTTCTGACATTTTGAGTGAGAAAAATTTCTTCCTCAGATGCAGTTTTGAAGTGACGTCCCTCACTTCATAGAGTGTGCTCAGAATGTCCCAAGCTTCTTTAGAAGATTGGGCTTGTCTAATATGGCCAATCTGTGTGTCTGATATATTAAGGGTGATTAAGGCGAAAGCCTTACCATCTCTGAGCTTCCATTTAGAAATGGCTTGCTCATCGACACTGGGAAGCCGTTGCTATCTTCTATGGAGGACTGATTATCACGGAAGAAGTATGATACTGCAATAGAAGAGAAGAACCATAATCAATCAAGAAGTTTGCAAGTATACATGATGCGAAGAACATAGTCACTGACATTATTAGACAAATAGAAGCAGTAAGATCTGAAATGTAGCTATCTGTTGTATACAATAGATCAAATATAAGTGATCTCTACTCAATGTTGATGGAGCGAACAATTGATAGAAAACTTACTAAGCTCTAAAATCATATGTGTTATGCACGATCTATTGATATGCACTCATATCAACCTCTCTTCCTCGCCCTCTTTTCATATCTATACATTTGTCAGCTACATATATACACTGTAAAAGCAGTTTACAAGATTCAGTTTAGCTACTAACAGAGGTTAATGTAGCTTAATCTCATCTAGAGAGTTCGCAAAGGTGTACTGGGAAAGTGAGCAAAGATTTGTTGTACAATGATTGAAATATGACACGAGTGTTTTGAAAAATTAAAAGTCATGATGGAAATGGCTTGGGCGTTGCGAGATCTTCATTTTGAGTGGTACCATGAAAAATCTGCATAATGTAAAAAATGTGAAGTATTCAACTTTTGGGCCGGTCGAAACCCTCATAGTTGATAACTTTTGGCTTTTTTGAATTTTTGTTCAGCTTTGATCAAAATCTTCCTTTTCAAAAAGCTGAAATTTGTGACTTTCTCTGAGTCAACTTTTTTGCACTTTTACACTTTAGTCTGTGCTAGATCCTTTGTATTTCATAGACTTTAGAAATCCCTTCTATTTTTGCAGATTGTGTAGAATTTGCAAGTACTTAAAGTATAGCAAATTTCCAGTAGCTTTCATATCAATAAGATATTTACAATGTGTTGAAGGATCTCAAAAGATAAAAATGAGGTGAGTTGGAGTATGGTTAACTCCAATTTACGTTAATCTTATTGCTAGAAACTAGAGAAATAATTCAGCATTCCTACTAAGGTAGTATGCTTATCCTTTGATAGTGGCTTTGTCAAGAAATCAGCCCTGCATGACAATAAATCAATATGGACTTAGCTCTAGTTGCTTGTGCTTTAGGAAATTTACTTTTAGGCTGTTTTCCTATTAAACACATTTCACAAACATGATTAATCTTCTTTTATGAAGCAGTAGTAATTAAATGCAAATCTTTAACCATACTATGATGATGCAAAGATAACTTTGAAATATAATTGGCCTAAACACTTATGCCAGAAGTCAGTATTCACAAATCTCTCACTAATACTAAATGCATGTTCATGACTCAAGATGTATAAATTTCCATCTCTATTGGCTCTCCTTAGACTCATGGTCTAGGATGTTGTTGTTGTTGTTCTTCTTCTAGTTGATGTTGGTTGCTGGACTGATTAGGCATTTGTTTCCTGTCATTTGTAGCACTCTTCTTCTTGGGATGTTGTTGTTTGCTTGTAAGCAAGGCAACGAATTTACAGTTGGAAGAGGAAGACACTTTTCTTTTCACTTCTTCATGCAAAATACTAAATGACACTTTGTGCAGTGTCAAGGCGGAAGTGTTGCTAAATAGTAACACTAAATTGTCATAGGTAGCTGGAAGACTGGAAAGTAATGCCATAACATCATCTTCTTCTGAGATAGGTGCCCCTATTGATTGAATTAGCTACTTGAAATTGTTTAGATGACCAAACTCTAAATTGTTCTCACTCATTTAGATGGGCCAAAAACTTCTTCCTTTAAAAAAGGCAAGTGGTGACATCTACTGTCTCATATAAGCTAGTAAAGATGTCCCAAGCTTCCTTAGAAGTGGAACAACTCACCACATGGGCTACTTGTGGATTTTTAAGATTCAGGAAGATGATGGCTAGGGTTTTTGCCATCTTTGGCTTCCCATTGGGCAAGCTGTTTTGGTAGTTGATTAGGCTTTGCTATGGTATCACTAATGTAGCCCCATAGTTCCTTTTCAATGAGTATCATCCTCATCTTGAATTTCCACATGTGGATGTCATCATTGTTAAACTTTGCCATCAGATGGATTTCTAAGGGATTAGCTTCCATGTTTAGATAAATGGAACAATCAAGAAACATAAACAAAGTAAGCAATTGTTACATGAGACAGATAGAGATGACCTGGCTCTGATACCAATTGTTGAGGAGTGGCTTGGACTATGGCGGAATATTGGGCTCTCCAAGAGGAATTTCTTGAAGTTGATTTTGAATGTATAAGGGGGTTTTGATCTTTTAATTGCTATGAGACTATGTGTGTTTCATGTAATGTTCTCAATCATTCTTTAATGTGAAATCAGTTTCATACTAGGTGTCGAAGATGACCATCGAAGATAGCTATCAAGTAGGCATGTGTGATAGTTGTTGCTATCTTCTACAGAGGACTAATTATCATGGAAGAAGTGCGATACGGTAATAGAAGAGAAGATGTGTTAGGATCCAATCATGGATCCAACATATTCTGACGAGATCAGTAGCTCCAGAGGTCATAGGACCAATTTGAGACAATTGATGACTCCCCATTAGAGGCACTTTAGGCCAGTTGTGTCTAGATGTGTTGCAGTTGCAAACCAGAGTACTTATGCGATGTGTTGCGTGGCGAGTTTGGTAGAGCCGATGTACAACTGACCAAGTTAACATGTAACTTGGCGAGCATTGACTAGGGTTCGTCGGCATGTGACCGATGTGGTCTTATGGCCACATGCGTACGTTGGGCATGGGGGTAGCGTAGCAGTAAGACACTGTATTCATGGTTCAAGGGGGTAGACTTGGTAGGCTAAGTGGACTAATTACCCACATGTGTGCCAAGTGTCCTAGGACCAAAATAGCAGGTAGTGAGATTGCATGAACTTCCGAAGTCCATTGTCTCAAATAGGGATCCCAAGTTCACAGGAACATTATGGACAATGATGTTTGCCAAGTTGGGAACACAATTGCGGATGAGTAGTAGTGAACACCTACAAACGGATGGGCAGACTGAGAGAGTCAAGCAGGTCCTAGAGGATATGCTTAGAGCATGCGTTAGTGAAACACAAACTAGCTGGTTGAAATATTTGCCACTAGTAGCGTATGCGTATAATGATTAAAAAGCATGTGTCCACAGGGATGAACCCATTTGAGCTCAATTATGGATTGCTGCCGACGAGTCCAGCGACTCCTACGAAGGTGCCTAGCGCTGCAGAGTTCTTGACTCAGATGCAGGCTAAGTTGGATTTAGAGCATTTGTCTTCTTCTAAATCTCGTGACATAGCTAGAAAAGTTCAATGATTTCTTACCATCCACTGCAGGTCAAAATGCCTATACACAAGTTTTCTTGATTTGGATTCATGTAGAATCACACTCTGATTTCTTTTCTGCTTTAATTCATGCTCTTAATAATAAGATTAGCTACAAATGCTCTGCAGCTTTTCATGTTCTTTTTGAGTCTTAAGTTTGTATAGTTCGCATAAAGCAGTTTCAGAATATATTGAAAGAGAATTGAAAGTGCAGAAATTTCTTTTTGTTTGATGGAGGAGAAGAGAGAGAAGCTCACCTAACTGTAGTATTTGTATCTTTGCTACAGGAAGGATGCAAATGCCTTTTATACATGGTTCTTCATGCTCGTGTAGTGCTTGATTTGTTTGAGAATCCAAAGTTTGAGATAGCGTTTCAGCAAGTGGAAGGGGATTTTGATTCATTCCATGGCAGATGGACCCTTGATGCTTTGGGAAATCAACATACCTTATTAAAGTATGTTGTGGACATGAAAATGCACAAGGATTTCCTTCTTCCTGAAACTATTGTTGAGGAGGTGCAAATATTTTTCTTTGACTTCCAATCTTCAGGTGTCTACTAGCATGTGTAAATGTTCTGGTTAAGCTCGATTGTGTTTATGATCTGAAGGCCCAAAGCTTCCATGTAGACTTTACTTCCACATGTAATTGTGTAGGTTGTTTATGAGGATCTTCCTGAAAATCTGTGTGCAATTCGAGATCGGGTGGAGCTTGGCCAAGCTTCATTCAAAGTTCCTGAGAAGAATTACAAACATGGTTATGAAGGTTCTGAAGATAGCAACAACAATGCTAATGCTCCTCAGAGTGTGGTACTTAAAAATGATAATGTGAACCTGGACACGGAGACATGTGCATCTAAGTTATCAAAAAAGCGAAAAACTCCCGTAGCAGGCCTTCAAAGAGAGTTTGGGGTCTTGGAGAAAGAATTGCTGAGGTTTATCGCCGAAAATGGAAAGATGGGAGTCATGCCGATGAGGTGGCAGTTGCGACACTATGGACGTATAGATCTTGAAAAGGCAATAGCACGAATGGGTGGGTTTATACGAGTTGCAGCTCGCTTGGGTCTTTCATTAACCTACAAGCAGCGAAAACCAAAGGGATACTGGGACAACCTAGAAAACATTAGACAAGAGGTATGCTCCATCTCCTATATTGTTTGTCATAAAAAATAATTGATGTCTACTTACATATTACGTTTTTTTTTTAGTGCAATAAACATTCTGGATGCTTAATACTTTCCAGCATGTACCATCTTTATCCCTAGAAGTTGATAAAGGAGTTTTGTTAAGTTACTACAAGCAGCTCCTTTCATGCCATTATTGGATTGGTAACTCTCTCAATATTTACGAGCACGGTAAAGTAATGGGTTGACTGTGCTGCATGAACTAGTATCCTCAAAGTTAGTGTTTATATCAATTATAATCAGAATAAGCATTCCATCTAGCAGTAACAAGATTTTTAGTGTTTTCAGTGTATTAGAACGGCAACTTTCATTTATAGCTTAACATCTTTTTGGCAGAATTAAAATGACTGGCAGTAATGATTATGGTATCCTTGTAATCTGGAGTAGTCTATTCTGGCATATAGATTTATAAATTCTAGTATAAATTTATAAAACAATCTAGTTCCATGAAAGATACATATTTGTGTACCATGGTAATAAAAACTTTAACAAGCACACATGCCAAACAATGTAGCACTTGTAGCATTATGAATGTTGTAGTAAAATGTTCAACTAAAGTTATAAAGGCTAGAATTCTTGGAAGTAAGGTGCTTGCTTAACCTGCCATAAGTACAGAGATAGCCACACCTCACACATCAGTTGGCTGGGAACGGTTCATGCCCAAAAGACTCTTCACCTTGCTGGAGTTACTTTTCCAACAAATTCTATTCCTGATATGACAAGGATTTTGAACATAAGAAAACAAGGTGTCCATCACATTTGATGGCGTAGTGACCACAAAATGGGAAAGAAATATGCGCCACATCATTGGAGAACTCACATGGTGAAGTGTCATAAATAAAGTAACAGTCGAGGTTTTCTGGTCCTCTTTTCCTGTTTGGTTTATTTCTGTCTATGCACAGATCATGATAGCTGGGGTAATGCATTGTGACCACTTTTGGGCTGTCACACCCCTAGAAAGGTTCACCCATAAACATGCTAATGTGCTACATTTCTAAAACTTCCACGTTCTCAGGTTCCTTGTCACAATGTTTTACTGGAGCAGAATTGGAGGCCACAAACTGAGCTTTTTATTATAAAACCAAGAGGTAAGCTCAAGTTGACACTGAGTCCCAGACCACCTTTGAACATTCAAAAGAAACCTTTCTTAATAAGAAGAGTTAGGTTTTGATATTGATGAATTGGAACAACTCCCTATAAATTTGTTCTTCAATACCTCTTGGCTACGCTCTGGAGTGGCTGACAATTTGTACTAGCAATGAATGAGAAGCAAATCTGGGAGTCCAGGCAGTTGGGGACCAGCACCTAAAAGAACACTATGGAGTGAGCTTTGTGAGTCATGGGACAACGAATTTCCAAGAGCTGTGAGACAAATAAGAACAGATAGAATGAATAGAAACGGGTCCTAGGGACCTAAGACAGGATTTGCGATTCCCAGGGACTAAGGAATCGAGCAGTGAAAACGTCGGTAACCTCTAGGACATAAAGCATTAGATGGTGGATCTTGATTGTTGGTTATCTTAGATTTGCAATCCCAGTGATTAAGGCATCAAGCAGTGAAGCGTTCCAGAACGGAATGTTTTTTTTTCTTTTTCGGGTTTTCTTTGTAAAAATGTTGTGTCTTATGAAAACCAAACAAAAGCCTAGAAAGTTCAAAAAACAATGAAAGATATTAAGTGTTAGGAACGGTAAATAAATTATACACGTAGTTGCATTAGAACCACACTCTCTGGTTATGGGACTAGCATCCATGCACCTGGAAGATGTTCTGATAGATCTTTAAGTCCTGTTGGGAACTCTTCTACAGAGTCGTACCTTCTCGCATATAATGCAAGGTACTGTGCTCTTTTACATGTTTAGAAGCAATTACCGGTAACTGAAGCAAGTTTAATCCAAATTCCAGAAAACTTTATCCTCATGAGGTTTGATTTCCTCTCTTGGTAGCACTCCTTCCTCAACACTCTAGGTTTCTAACATGCAAGCTTTGGCTTTGATATCAACATCACTAACAAGGCATGACAAAAAGTCACTAACTTGGCACAGGTGCATTGCGTAAAATAGAACTCCCTAGATTTTGAAACCTACTATTGCTCCTAGTTTGTGGCTGTCCTACTCGGGTTTGGCTATAAAAACAAATTGAAGGTTCCCTCTCTCCCTTTTTTTTTTTTTTTTCCAAATCAGATGCTCCAAAACGTAGGGCCCGGTGCAACTGAGTTTAGAACTATCAGTAACAATCAGATTATTAGCATAAACTAACACCTTGATTTCTTCAAACTTTATAAAACATAATTTACCCAAAAACCAAATACTAGGAAAAAGAATTTCTTGATTTGAATCATAGAACCCACGGTTCTCAGAACCGTGGGTCCTGAGAACCGTGGGGTGAACTGTACCACGGTTCATGAACCGTGCCGTGGTATGGTTCCTCTAATCAATTAATTAATTTCCATTTTCCCCCAAGGCATTTTTGGTCCTCATTTCACAGATTTCAAAATGGTCCTCAAATTTCACAAATGGTCCTCAGATTTCACAGATTTTTGGCATTACATGGATTTCACAGATTCAAATGATTTTACAGATTTCACAGATGATTTCACAGATTTTTTTGGCCTTTTTTTTGCATATTTTTGGGCTATTCTTGGGGGTGGGAAACTAAAAAAAATTAATTAATTAATTGGATGGTTCACCATGGTTCAGCCTAGATTTTTGGTGAACCGTACGGTTCACTGTATGGTTTTGAGAACCATGGTGAACTGTCCACGGTTCTCAAATTCTATGATTTGAATCTTTTGGATTTTGTTCAAACTGATTTGAATCTCAATCTGAATTCTTTTTATTCGAATCTTCAGGATGATCCTCTATACCATTTGCACGCGTAACTTTGCCACAACCAAAACATCATGTGTACCATCCTTAGAAGCCCATTCCGACCATTTTGGGTCGGAACGTTCCTGGAGTTCCGGAACTTTCCTGGTCGGAACGAGTTTTTTTTATTAAAAAAAAAAGAGGTAAAAACCCTGCTGGCCCGCGCATTAGCCATTTCTGTGCTTTTTCTGTCATCATTGTTTGGGTATATCAGTGTGATCAGCTGCAGGATTGTGTGGTCCTCACCAGACATTATAGAGAGTCCCATCTTAGCCTCAGATGACGTCTCACCATAGGATTTATTTTCATAGTACTATGTTATCAGACATGACGTGTTTCTTTTTCTATCAGATGTACGGCGAACGCATAACTATTTTATGGATGTTTTTTGCTTACATTTATGGCTCTTCCCTAAACCCTGCTCGGATTATATGATGGTTATTCTCCAGTTCCGTTACGTTTCATCAAGAATGTTTCTTGGTTTCAAAATAATTTCATGGTTTTGTTGATAAATGTATGGTAGTGGGTCAGATCGTATTTTAGATAAAAAATTTAGCCGAGCACCGTAGGTTGTTCCTATTGACATGAATTCTCAGGTTATTTTTACTCCATTCAACACTCCTAGTTAATAGTCTGATTATTGTAATTAATTGTCTGTTCATTAGTAAATCTGTTTAATGTAGTTAATTTTCTGTTTTTAAGTTAGTTAGCTGAATTTTTACATAAATTAATTTCTTTGTAAAAAAACGTAGTTTTTTTTGGGGGGCATCGTTCCGGAACGGAATGCGTTCCAGAATGCGTTCCGTTTCGGAACGGGCAACTAAGGTACCATCCATAGTACCCACGGTTCTCAGAACCGTGGGGTGAACCGTACCACGGTTCATGAACCGTGGTACAGTTCATGATAAATAAATAAATAATTAATTAATTAATGTTTGATAAAAAATGAACTAAAGAAAATAAAAAATTAATTAATTAATAACTACACGGTTCACCACGGTTCTGGTCAAAAAAAATTGAGAACCATACGGTTCACTGTACGGTTCTCAGAACCGTGGTGAACCGGCCACGGTTCATTAATTCTATGGTACCATCTAGAACCTTCTCTATGATTGGAATATCTACTGCAAAATCTAGGACCTCTGTTGCAACCAAAATCTCCGCCCACCATCTAGAGCCTCTATTGCAACTAGAATCTCTACTGCATCATCAGCCTCTACCACAAGATGTGTACAAGAATCTCCTCTCCCATATAGTGTGACCCATGACATATATTAGAGTGCGCATTTACACGAAGCTGTCCCTTTTTGAATACCATGTGGCTCATGACGTATATCCTAGCCATCCACTACATTTGGAACATCTTGTGAATCATCTAGTACATAATAAGATCATGGACAAAAGCACACACCAATCAAAAGGGCAATCATCTTGCCTATATGTCTGCCACCAAGAGTTAGCTTAGCCTCTATCAATGCATTGTACTTCAAGAAATGCATGCAAAAGAACAATCTACACAAGCTTGAAGCTAGAATCTCAAAATTGCCAAGCCATTGCAATCATATCAGCATCAGTATTGGATAAATAAATAAGACACTAGTGTATTCAACTAGCTTGCCAATTCAATGTCCACATATAAAGATGAAGAAACGTATGCAAGTGGAAACCGTCAACTTTTCTTGTGCAACAGTAACAAAAATGATGTGGACGAATCAAACATGAATGGGAACGAGTGAAATAAGAAAAAAAGTGAAGTGACAAAAAATAGGGGAAATGGAACGATAGTGGAAACATCAAAAAGTGGATTCAAAGAATACCAGTGAAAAGTATGTAATAAGAAGCTATTGAGGGTGCGGAATCTTGTCGTCACCCCAGGTATAATAAGCTGAAAATGACTACTAAATACATAGTCAATGGATGTTGAAGAATCAACAAGTGTATTTTAAGTAAAGTCATTGGAGAAACCCTCCAAAACTAGGTTCTAGATGGCCATGAAGCCTATCAACATATGTTATAAAAATCAACATGCAGAAGATTTTCACCAAATAATTTTTCTTTTTTAATCACTTCTAGCTAAATGATGTCCTTAATTTGGAAAGATATGGCTTCAATACTTCGGTTTTGTTCAATATCCATCTACTCTATGCATTGGAGATCTAACTTCAATTCAGTTTCTGATGAAATTTTATTTGATTTACAGTCAACTTTCCTGCATTTACTACAAAAATCTCTTTGCATTTGTTAGCACTTTTACGTCTATTTGTGACTGCAAAATTGAACTCTCTGCACAGCCACGTATAGTATCAGTAGTAGAACTAGTTAGGCTTATCCTTGAAAAATTATGTTGCTGTGGGACAGATTCTTGTTTTCCAGAAGGATAATGGGGAGGAGACCACTATCATGCCAACCAGGAAATCACTTGAAAAAGCTGGTCTCTCTCTCTCTCTCTCTCTCTCTCTATCTCTCTCTCACACACACACACACACACACACACACACGCACAATTTATGGGTTATCGAATGTTACTCTCTCTCTTAGTCTCGTAACTCGTTGGATCAATTTCAATTTTCAAAGATAACGTATGAGTACTCTTTCGTGACTGACAGAATCAAAACTGACAGGAGAAATTTCTGAGCTTCCTATTATTTTCTTTTGGGAGTGTTTTTGTCTGTTCAACTATAGTTAAAGCCATGCAGTTTTTAAGCGGATCATTTGTAAAATGATTAAACTGGTGCCTCTTTTAAGTACTATATACTTAAAAGTCACCAATAGGTTCAGGTTGACCTCTTTGCCCAACTTCCAGGAGTAAGGAGGCTTGTTTGGAATTGTAAACAGCCAAATAAATATCATTCATGTATACATTATGAACATAAAACAATGAAAAGGTAGAAATGCTAATATTTTTTTAGAGAGGGGCAGTCTGAAGGTGCATAATAAGTCTATTGGAGAGTGGTTATGCTTATATAAATACACATTCAAGGAAGCTGCGTTTGTATTTTCTCTTTTAGTTTATAAAATTTTGCAGATTTCTGTCAGCCTACAGCTATAGATGTACCAATAGCTTAGCTTCCTCTGTACTCTTGATGAACACAGGACGTTTTGATATTGCACGTGCTTTGGAAAAATGGGGAGGCTTACTGGAAGTTGCTCAAATGTTGGGACTTAAAACCAGAAGAGGTGTGACTTTCAAGAAGGACAAGTTTCTAGAAAATGAGGAGACAACTACTCATGATACAAGTGGAAGAAAAGTTCCCCTCAAAATGTCCTTCCCAGTCAAATCCTTGAAATGGCTAAAGACTCAACATGCTACAAGGCAGTAATTTAAACTCCAGGCCCGGCAGGCTTGAACATTGTGATGGACTGTGGAACGAGATCCTTCAACCACAGCTGCTTATGTTTTGAATCCTTGGTATAAACAGAACTTTTGTTCTTTGCCTGAAACTGCTGTAGGTAAGAATCGGAGAATAGGTAGATCCTCACACAAGAATGCTACATAATCAATGAAGAGATGAACACGTAAGGCAAATGTATTGCTTCTTTCTAGAAAGATAAAGCTTTACTTGGAAAAGAACTTCAATTTTATGGAAAAGATAGCATTGCATTTCATGTAATGAATAGGTCACTGTCTAGACAGCAAGATGGCAGCCAAAAATCATGATGAAAAAGACATAATTGAATCAACAACAAATGGCTTTTGGCTCCCTACAGTCCATCACTAGACAACAAGTGTTAATTTTCATTTTTTGAGCCACATTTCATGATGAAAACACCATAATTCAACCAGCAAAAATGGTATTTTGTTCCCTACAGTCCATCACTGGACAACAAGCAATCACTTCCATTATATGAGCCCGATCAAGCTTATACTTCATCATTGGTTTACTAGCATGAAAAGCTACAAATTTCCAAAGTAAAAGTGGCCCTATAGTCCATCGCTTGTTTTTTGAAGACATTCAATCTTTTATTCAAGCTATGCCAACAATTCAGTTAGTAGTAAAAAAAAAACCAGAAATGATACCAAAATTAAGCATAAAATGCGATTGTAGCATATTACTACATCAATGTAGAAGAGTCATAGCAAAAGCAAAGTGGTTATAAGTCTCTTACCGTACAAACATGGTGATAGAAGAGTAGTTGTTAGGGCACAGTCACAAGAAGAGCTTTGTAGTGAACACTCTCCACAGTTGGGTGTAGAAGATGTAGACTAAACTGTCTCATATATATAGTAGTAGGTCGTGGAGCTTCTAGGAAGCAACCATGTAACTTGAGGGAGAAGCTGTTACCTTTGTCCATAAGTTGTGGCTAAGCTTAAAAAACTTTGTAACGTGTGTAACTTGTAGTAGAATTAAGTATAAATGGTAAAAGAACCTTCAAACAAGAGAGGTCTAATGTGGTATGGGTATAGGACCTTATTTTCGAAGTGTTGATCGCGTCGTGTGTTGTAGTTAAGATTTGCGTCGTGTAGCGGAGTATTTTAAAGCAAAGAACCATCCATATGAGAGAGAGAGAGAGAGAGAGAGAGAGAGAGAGAGAGAGAGAGATTAGCAGGGTGTCCTTACATTAGTGGCAAAAGGTCCCCTCTCAAATGATTCATCTCTTTTACAAAAGAATGTTAGAGGTCCTATCTTATGATTGGCACAAGGATTGCTTCCCATCCATTGAATTTGTTTCACTTTACTAAGAATGGTCCATTGGATGAACCTTGTGAATTTAACTTAGGATTCCATATTGTGCATTCTATTTTGATTTAATAAGATTTTATAAATATGTTATTTGATTAACTACCTAGATCTAATACACCAGGGCTTGTATATGCAAAATGCCAAGGCCAATGTCCTACTTAACCTATTTCTAGCATCTCGGGTATTGGGCAACAAATATATAGGGTCTCACATTGATTTGATTGGATTTTAAGATATGCAAGTAATGAGGTGCATAGAAGATCATTATTCATAGAGGCATTATGGATCAATAGACTCCTTGTTTAGACCCAAATGCATGATCCTAAGTCTACTCCAATCATTTACAGTGACAACATCTCAGTCCAAAATTTAGCAAATATTTCTATTTTTAAATGCCAGATCTAAACACATTGAGATTGTTTATCATTTAATTTAATTAGAGAAAAGCTTCTTTCTAAAGAGGTGGGTCTTCCTTATGTCTCATCAAGAGATTGTATTGCTAAAATCTTCAAAAATGCATTGGGCAAATCATTATTTGAGAAGGATAGATTGCTGCTTGGCATTAAAGAGAAACCTAAGTCCAATAGTGGCTAAGCTAGATTTGAGGGAGAATGTGAAAATATACAATTACCAACTTAGGCCAACGTTGATAGGTCTTTTGGGGGACTTATCCAAAGTCAAAATCTAGCTCCCATATGTGGGACCAATAAGGAAGGGGATGAGTTACCTCATCTCGGATCCCATCATATATAGTTACTCTATAACCAAGTAAAGTGATTCTATAGACTACATTTGCTATTGTTGCATCTAGACCAATGATGTGATTGTAAAGCTAGTATTAGCATATGGACAAGTGGTCACCTAATCTAGAAGGTTCTATATTTGAGCTGCATGAGTGATTACATAGGGTAAATCCCTTTTCATTTTCATTTCTCATTATTCTTGAGGTAGCTAAGAGAAGGAAGTGATATTTACTTGGACTATGGTCTATTTTCTCTACTAGCTAGTGTCAAAATTTTTATATCCATAGCCAAGTAGATATACATGATCTGAGTGTATTTTGTATCGTGGATGTGGTCTTTATCAAATGCTAAGTTCATGCTACCAAACTTGTTTGGATCCATTATCTTGTAAGATAGATCTTCATGCATTGTTGATTGATAGTTTATCCCTTAGTGACTGTGCATCAACAAGTTCCACAGTTACAAATCCATTGGGATGGGGGTTACATGCTTCTAAGGTCTAACAAAAGTTTGTTTCTATTTTTTGCAGTCTCTTCCCTAGAGAAATATGATCATGACTTGTGTGAATAGATTTTTTTTTAAACATGCAAATGGAAGTTCAAAGAGAGAGCTCTATATGATTGATTTTGCTATGGTAATTTCTATTTTCATCCTATTGTCATTTTTCTTTAGAAAAATCTACTTTCTTTTACTTCAATTGAACATCAATACATGTTTTGCATATAAATAATAAGCACTTCTATTCTAACCAAATATATATCTCGAAAGAGATTACTATTGCTGAGATGATATCATGAGGAAGGCGACGTAGCATAAGGAGGCACCACCAAGAGAGCCCATATTTCTTAAAATGAGTACCTTGGTTTTGATAGGAACCGTAATTTCTTTTTCTAAAGTGCATATAATCATAAGACTCTAACTTGTCATGCTTTTCATCTTGAAGGTCACACTTTGCAGAATTTCAAAACACTCGTGGTATATATAGCGTTTCAATCAAAATGACATTAGTTTTATGGGATAAATTGAAAGACACGTATCCATCAAACACACATCGTTGGTCCGAACCCTAATCACACGTGGACCAATGAAAAACTCTGAAATGTGTATTCTCCATAAGAGCCTACATTCTCTCTCTCTCTCTCTCTCTCTCTCTCTCTCTCTCTCTCTCTCTCTCTCTCTCTCTCTCTCTCTCTCTCTCTCTCTCTCTCTCTCTCTCTCATGGGCTTTGTTACATACATATATCGCTTTATTCGCTTCGCAAGCCTCTGTGGAATGTAAATGTCGCGTACTAACTTTATTTACTAGTGGGGGAAAAAGAAATGCCTTACTATGATAAAAGACCCCACATAATAGAAAAGGTCTTTTAAAAATAATGGTGGGAAAGTTGTGAATCTTTCAATGGCCAGGATCTGTGCACATTATGGACAGTTAATCTAACGGTGGGCAACAATTTGCACTTAGTACACCTAAGTGTCCTCTGGCTCTATAAAGAGGAAAATCACACAACCCTATTCACTTTACCTCATGCCTTCCTGCTCTCTCTCTCTCTCTCTCTCCCTCCTTCTTGCTCTCATGGTGCTCAATAATACTGGGATTGTGATCAAAGAGAATGCTCGTGATTGCTAGTGAAAAAACATTGGTGGTATAATACTGCAACAAAGGTGAGTTTGGTTCAAGTTATGATAATTCACTGATAAGGATAGGTGTAAGTGAAACCTTATGATGAATGCTTGTGGTTTACCATATATATTTTTGTGTAATAATAGACAATCAACCTGTATACTGTCATTGGATATTCTCACGATCAAACGTTGTTCCGAAGAACAAAAGGGCAAATTTTCAGGTATGCTATCAACTCTTTTGGCTTGTAATAAGTGCTGGACAGCAAGCTTACTGTTCATGATCAGTATCATATGTTATACGGAATGGATGGTCGCTGGTCAGCACCCTCACTGAGGCGGATTTGAGAACTGGCCAGTGCTGAAATATTACTCATAAAGGTGTTCATTTAGTGCGATTTGTTGTAGCTCGTGGTATGAGCCATATTGCATGCATTTTTCATCAAGCTATGCTATTGATAATGCGATTTGAGCGCTGTCCTTTCAACGTTTTCAGGGAGATATCATAAGCCATAGCATAAACATGGTTGTTTAGCATGCTCGCATAAAACTCGGTTGGCTGTAACCCTTCACGTAGTATTGCTTTTGCTAATGCTCTCTTGATGTGATAGTAACTATGAGGTTATCCACCTGTGATAACCTATATGATAGTATCTGTGAGTATGGGAAAGTTAGCAGTACAAAAAGTATGCTTTGTATGATTATATGAGCTTGAGATAAATGGTTATGATCGTTGACAATTTGTATGCGGTGGGGAATGCACACAACCCAAAAGTCACGTCACTAATTTTCGAAAAAGCAAGCAATTATTGGTGATGACACTATGAAGCTTTAAAAACTACATTATGGGTAACCCTATACTTTCGGTTTGAATGCTTTTAGCATGTAGGTGATTTGAGTAAGCAGCTAAAGATGGATAGTTCGCACATGATTACTTCAACTCACATTCAGGTACGATGCAGTATGGAATATCACTGATACAGTGAGCAGCCTTACTCATTATTATTATGCATTGGTCATGATACTATAAATCTTGCTTGTAATGGGTTTCTGGTATTATATTTGATAACTGATAGTCATGCATGCGTATTGATTAACATATGCATGAGTTATTGAAGGAATTTTTTTTTGGCATCTATAAGTTAAGTCACGTACTCTTATAGGACTCGACTTTGGTACATTTGAATGGCTTGGAATTGCCCAAGTAGTTCGGTGCTTGGATTCCCGGATAAAGTGATACGGGGAATCCATGGGGCTAGTATAGCACGGAGGTGCTCTAGTACCTAGCACTGTGACCAACGTCAAGTCATTGTCCATCTGTGTAATGAAAAACAGTTGCTTACATATAGAATACACTTGTGAACCTAATATGTTCCTTTTTGCTCTTTTACTGATCAATATGGCTTCTGTCCTAATACGGCTTCGTTAAAGAGTGGAACATGTTGCTAATTTAGAAAGTGAACGATTAGGGTAGCACCAAACCTTTACATTTATTTGTATTTTATGGCTAACAAGGTCTGTTGTATGATGTAGTCCATAGGATGGTTTCATGATGTAGTGACTCTTGGCTATGGGGAGCCCCTTCCTCCTCCTAGTCCTTTTGTTCAGACCATTATATGTTGCATGAAAAAAGCGGTTGAAGTTCACAATTTGATTATTGCTTATGATATGACTACTTATAATGTTGTTGGTCCGGATGATAAAATTCTTTGTCTTATTGATTTGATGAACATCATGGATTGGATCAATATTTATACGAATTTTATTAAAACGAAGAAATCCCTTAGCATGATTGAAAAAATTTATATGGGCCTCTCCAATTATGCTGAACGAATTGTTGCCGATAAAAAATTTTGTAATACGCATATTCGGAAAGTATTTGCTTGCTTGAAAAAAGAAAATGGTGACTCCTCTATTTATACCCATGTCCCTTCTACTGCTCCTACTTCACCGCACTCTCTGATTTTTACCGAGGACCTTGATGAAGATAATGCTTCTCAGTTAGAGTCTTTCTCACAAGAAATTTGTGATGTGGGAAATCAATCTGCCTTTGAATTTTGTCAAGCCAATAGTGGCCAAGTACCATTGGTACCTAGTCATATCATTGAGTTTAAATCTACAAAAACTGCTTATAAACTTTGGAGCCTTCCCTCTATAAACTTCCTTGCACCTATCTCTATTGAACTTTGGATCGCTCTTGCTCATCTTACTAATGAAGAGGTCCAATCTTGCAAGCTTGCTGCTTTGCATAAGAGTCCTTTTTTTGATACTCCTATTGTCTTTGATACTGTTATCAAGATGAGCAGATTTGAACCTTCAAGATGTCCTTCTCAGCAGACCTGGGCTAGAACTAGAGGCCATTTTGACACTGGCTTTAATAGAATGAACCTTCATCAAGCTAGAATCTGGAACTGGAAAAGACCCTTCTTTAAGTGCAGATGCGGTGATAAATGCAAAAACAATTCTTCTATCATATGGTTTGATCACTCTATCTGGTATATAATGAATAATCTTTTCATTTTCTTTTCTGGTGCATCTATGCAAAACCAGCTTAATGCCTTCTTTCTTTGGTTGCATAAACTTGCTAGAGAGGTTGTGAAGTCCCACCTTGTCTTTCTGTTTATTCGACAATACATGATTGATGTTGCCATTGAACTTTTCATAAACCCTACTGCTAAGCTTCTTGCACACCTTGGTGATGCTAAAAACGTTCGAGAAATTGAACGCCTTTTGAAAAAACCCAGCTTCTCTACCTTGCAAGACAAATACTTCCAGAATACTAGCAAAAAAACGGGTTCCTTCAATCTGAACAATCCAAGCTCAGTCATATCAGGCAGTGGAAATAACAAGAAGAGGAAATACTTTCCAAACAAAGGCAAAGAAGGACAAAGTAGTGGTGGAAAGGGAGATCTTCCTATCAGAAAGCTGAACTTTTACCGTGATTGATCCATGTGTAAGAAGACATAGAAGAAAAAAGGATATTGGAGGTCAAGAATACTGGTAGACGACGACTAGTGGTTAGAAGAGACAGAGGGAAGTTTTTTCTGCATTTACGTTATTATAACAGATGCTTTGAGACGATTGATGTTAAACAATTAACAGGTCTAGACAACATCTATCCAGATTTATGGATGATCCGGCCTGCTACTTCGTGCAGAAATCAAACACAGTTGTTGAGGCAATGTCTACTATTGATATTGATCAATGGAAAGCAATGATGGACACTGATTTCGATTCTCTGATGGAGAATCAAACATGGACACTCACTGAGCTACCAAAGGACCGAAAACCAATTCCATGCAAATGGATATTCAAGGCAAAGTACGACGCTGAAGGAAAGCTAAATCATTACAAGGCTAGACTAGTCGCCAAAGGCTTTTCTCAGATTCCAAACCTGGATTATTCAGAAACCTTCAGCCCAGTCGTCACACATGCGTCAATCCGCCTACTCCTCTCCTTTGCAGAACAGATCTTGAAGTCCACCAGATGGATGTCTAGACTGCTTTCCTCAATGGAACCATCGAAGAGGAGATCTAAATGACACAGCCAGAGGGATACGAACTCAATGGCAAGCAACAACACCTTGTATGCAAAATCCACAAGGCACTCTACGGGCTGAAATAGTCACCCATAGCTTGGTTCCAGAAGATCAACGCATTTTTGGTAGAGAATGGTTTCATTCCAAACTCAACAGACTCGAATGTCTATTTCAAGTTTGTATTAGATTATTTCATCATCATCACTCTCTACGTAGATGATACACTCGTATTTAGTAATAATCTGACTCTGATGAAGGATACAAAATGCATGCTGGCCCAGGAATACAAGATGACTGACATGGGTCCAGCCCACTACTATCTCGGAATCCAAATCCAACAAAATCGACCCAACAGACTGACTTCATCAGTCAACAATGATATCTCAACAACGTGTTGAAAAAGTATGGAATGGCCAACTGCAAACCAAGTCACTTTTTGCTCGACCCTGGACTAAAGTTATTAAAGGAACAGTCTCCTCAAACTGAGGCAGAAAAGGAGGAGATGAAGCATTACCCATTTCAATCCGTCATCGGCTCACTGATGTACGCAATGATCTGCACACGACCAGACCTTGCATATTCGATCAGTACACTCAATCAGTTTCTGTCAAATCTAGGCCTAACCCATTGGAAGGCACTAACAAAGGTCATGAAGTACATTTAAACAATGAAAACTCTCATTGTCTGCTACAGAGGCAGCCATACTACCAACATCCTTCAAGTCTACACAAATGCGGATTGGGCAGGAGATGTCGACACCATAAAATCAACTTCTGGATTTGTATTTTTATACAACCAGGCCCAATCTCATGAAACAACCCGAAGTAGACCTCGGTTGCATTATCATCAACGAAATCCGAATACATAGCTGCCACCAATGCAACCAAAGAGGCGATCTGGCTAAGGCAACTGCTTGCAGACCTGAACTTTGCACAAACACTTCCTACAACAATCTATTGTGATGGGCACCTTCGTCTTTTTCGCCTTTTCTCCTTTTTCCTGCCTTTGCTCTAAGGACACCTTCGGGATTTACATGCCTTCAGTCTAAGGGCACCTTCGGGTTTTTCGCGTTTTTGCTACATTGGCAGATCGACGTCGCCAACTTATCATCAACCCTAAAACAGCTGGAGAAACAAATATCCTAAGGGCAGTTTCATATGCATGATGCACTTTCACACCATTAAGAAGTTCTAATTGATAAGCTAACTCAATTATTTACTGAAAATCTCTAGGTGACTCTTTGAATTCACAAAATGTCTTGTAACATCCCTTCCACATCTACACAAATTAGCTAGCTACCTTTTGGAGTTTGATCCTTCTACCTTCCACAACAATAGGTGCTCTAGGCTAAAACCCAAACATAAGCCTAAAGGGAAGGTAACTTGTGGCAATATGCCTACTAGTATTTTAAGCAAATTCAATCTTCAAATTGTTTGCTAGAAACATTTGTGCGAAGTATATACTTCCTGATTTGATTCTTTCTTTGAATTCGACCATCAGATTTTGGATGATTTAAGGAACTAAGACCAAGACATCTTTCCGACTTTTGGAATACAATGGACGAGGTTTGTCTTGTGAATCAACCATCACATCACCAACCACATCATTGTTGGAGTTAATCTTCACTCCTACTCTCCTAGATTCATTTCCTGAGTACCGGTATACTATGTAAATATTCTCTCTCTACAATAGCATGCAATCTACTCACACAAAGTCGACGAACAGTCTATGCAATATATCGACATTGAAGCAGAAGCAGGACCGACTTCATCGACGTCAACTTCACCGACTCGACTTAATTCCATCGACATCTCGCCGACTTCAACTCCACGACATCTTCTCTAGGGCGAACCAGTCGACCCGACTTGTTTGACACCTTCAATGATGTCGACTATTACTAGTTAAAATGGAGCTCTATCTCTACCATGTCCGACACAAACTACGTCACAGTTCAATTCAGTACTTTGTAGTAATTGCATTACTTCACAACCGTCATTTACATAGTTTATAAGGGAAAGCTCCTCAAGATCCTGCTTACAAGACAAACACAATGAAAAGCACGCTATGGAGAAACCACCCAACCAAGTAGAAGCAACCATGAACTCTATAAGCTTCACTCCCAAGCCAAGGAATATGAAACATGAAAGCAGAGTGAGAGTCTGGCAATGAATCAACTAAAATGTGTGGTAGTAGGGCGAGTTTGGCCTCCTTAAGTAGAGCCTAAAACCAATTGTGCATGTGGTAATGCAAGGTTCCAACTCCCCTATACATAGATTCATCTAGAATAGAGTCTCTATGCATGGATCATCTATTCATAGATTGTTATTGATAACTTTACACATGCATATATTGTTCCAAACCTTGTACTAACTCCATTTAGTGTGTTCTAGGCCTCACAAGGATATTAGTTACTCTCGGGTCACGTTCAGTATGATGTGGCATAACTAATAGCTTGTTTCATTGGAGTACCGTATATCTAAGACTAGGAGTATACTGAATCCTATGTATTAGTCATGGACATAACATTCTTCCCCTCTTGAACTGCTCATGTCCTCATAAGCTAAACTTAGGAAAAATCTTTTTTATGCTATCAACTCTCCAAATCATCATCCTCAGTACAACCTTTCCACCGGATTAAGCACTCAGAGATTGAACAATTTCCAACATGAAACTTGACATCCAATCCACTATCAAACAACTGTCCTACACTAATGAGATTCTTGGTTAGTTGGCACTTTGATTATCACAAAATAATGTCGTCGGAACATATTGATTCAAACCGATACTTGAAAGTAAGTTCCTCAATCAAATTGTTTCCTTTGTAGCTTGAGAGGCTGCAATATACTCTAATTCAATGGAAGATAGAGCTATTGAAAATTGCTTGTGACTGTTTCAGGAAATTGGACCATTGTTGAGGAAGAATGTGAATTCGGAAGTGGATTTACGAGTGTCTACATCTTCTGCCCAACGTGCATCTATGTAACCACTGAGTAAATTGAGTTTGTCGTTGTCGACTGCTCCATAACAAATGCAAAAGTTCATAGTAGCTCGAAGATATCTCATGACTCTGATAAGAGCCTTCCAATGTGTTAGACTAGGATTAGTCATAAATTGACTGAGAGAGCTGACTGCAAAAGCTATGTTTGGCCTGATACAGATCATGGCGTACATAAGAGATCCTATAATAGAATGGTAAGGATACTCATACATCTGCTGCCTCACATGAATTGTTTGGAGACACTGGTCCTTTGACAAATTGAGACCTAGTTCCATTGGTGAGAGAGCTAACTTGCAATTCATCATATTATATCTGACTAACATGTTGTAGATGTACCTATATTGTGTAATGTAGACCAACTTCTGCTTTCTGTCTCTGTGGATTTGTATACCATGGCAGAAATGAGCTTCGCCCAGATCGGTCATATCGGATTTGGAAGATAGCATTGTCTTGGCCTCTTTTGTCAGATCAGTATTGTTGTTGAAAATCAATGTATCATCCACGTATAAAGTGATAATGATAAAAGACTGATGCACTACTTTGAAATAAACATTTGAATATGAAGAGCTAGGTGTGTAGTCGTGATCAATAAGAAAAGTACTTATCCTTTGAAATCATGCTCGAGCAGATTGCTTCAAGCCATAAAGTGCCTTATGGAGTTTACACACATGATTGTGTTTACCCTCGATAATATAACCTTCAGATTGTACCATGTAAATGTCTTCTTCGATAATTCCATTGAGATATGATGTTTGTACATCCATTTGATGTATTTCCAAATCTGCTGCAGTGGCAAATGATAGCAAAAGTCGAATAGAAAAATTCTTGACTATTGGACTGAAGGTCTCAGTGTAATCGACATTGTATACCTAAGAAAATCCTATGGCGACAAGTCGTGCCTTTCTCCTATTGATGCTTCCATCTACATTGTACTTGAGGTTGAAAATCCATTTGCAATCAACTACATTTCTGCTAGCAGGTAATTCAACAATTGTCCATGTCTGGTTCTTGATAAGAGATGAATACTCTTTATCCATAGCTTCTTTCCAGAGATCTGAATTAGGCTGACTGAGTGTCTCTTGGACAGACGTCGGTTCCTGAACAAGATAGGCTGCAGACACGTCAATATACCTCTCAGGTGGTCTGCTAGTCCTTGATGATCTTCTGGGTAATACAAGAAGTTGATCATTTCCATCATACTGTAGTTGCTGATCTGCAACATCGTCATCTTCTGATTTGTCATCGATTTGTTGTTCGTCAAAAGTAGCAGAGCTTGGACCTTCAATGGGAATAGTCAACTAAGGAACTGGAAAGTTCAATGTGTCAAGAGAATCTAACAGGTCGGCTACATGGGGACTACTTTTTCCTTTGAGGTCTTGAAACTGATCTTCGATCAAGATGACATCCCAACTAGTGAATATTTTCGACTCGATGAGATCGAACAACTTGTAGGTTTGATCTGAAGTAGTGTAGCTGATGAAAACACATTTGATACTCTGGAAGTCAAGCTTCTTCTTGAGATCACAAGGTATCTGCGCAAAAGCAGTACATCCAAAAACTCGTAAGTTTGATAAAGAAGGTTTGGTACCTGTCCAAATTTCGAATGGTGTTTTGTCTGAGAGACCTTTAGTAGGACATATGTTCTGAATATAGGTTGCTGTTGAAACAGCTTCAGCCCATAAGGACTTCAAAATTGTCGCATGTGATAACATGCACTTTGTCGATTTGACTAAGGTTCTGTTCTTTCTCTCAGCAAGACCATTTGACTGAGGCAAATAGGAGGTGATGTATTGTTGCTCAATGCCATTGTTAAGGCAATACTCCTTGAATTCGGTGGAGATGTATTCTCCTCCGTTATCTGACCTCAGTGCTTTGATTCGTTTGCTAGATTGATTCTCAGCATGCTCTTTGAATTGTCTGAATTTGATGAAAGCCTCTGATTTCTATTTAATGAAATAAACAGCTGTTCTTCTAGAGACTTCGTCAATAAAAGTAATGAAATACTTTGCATCTAACAATAAAGGAGTTTGCATAGGTCCATATATATCCGTATGAACAACATCTAATAGATCTTTTGCTGCATGCCTATGGTCTGATCTAAAAGGAATCCTAGCCTTCTTTCCAAAGATGCAGCTATGACAGACAGAGAAATCGACCTTACTAGAAGGATAGTCGAGATCAAGAACCATGGATTGTCTGGACATGTTCAAAACAGATGCATAATTCAAGTGTCCTAAGCGATGATGCCATAGTAATGCTTTATTGACTAGAATAGAGGCTTTCAAGGCTTGACTAGACTCAAAATAACAATGTGCCAATCTCTATAAGTAACTTTGCCTCTTGTCGAGTGCAAGGATCTTATTACTCCTATCAATAACCTTATGACCTAAATCTGTAATTATACTTACTGATAACAAATTTGTAGAGCGTTTAAAAACATATCAAGCTTCTTTTGAAGCTTATCATGAAGCAGTAGCTACTCCTGCTAAGTTGACTCTATCCAGTCTTTCATTCCGCAAGAGTGATCTCTGAACACAATTGCTATCACTTGGCAGTCGGGTTGGAGCCCTGCGGACGGACTCAGTTTCCATCACGTTCATATTTCAACATCTTAATTCTGAGATCCAGTATTGAATAGTTAGCTCTCTCTCAAGTCTGCGAGCTTGAACACTCTTCAACATTCTAACTCAATTTTTTTAGAGTTGATTAGAGATTGCTATTGCACTTACTGCTTATCAATAGTTGCACTTAATTCAGACTTATATTTTAATCGATCAAAGATAGCTTAGAGTACGCGACTTCGATCCGCAACTTGTTGTACTCATTTACATCTGTTTCACTTTCATACTAAATCAATACTATCTCCTTATTGTGTTCAGCTTCGTCTCAGATGATATGCGTTTCTATAATTTTTCACAATTGATTATTTGTCTGATAATTCAATGCTTTAAATGTTTGGCTACGTAATCACTCTAGTACTAATGATTTCAAAGTTAGTTACTATAAGATCGAACATATTTTTTATCACTATTGTTTTGTTCGAAATTGATAGGCGTAGTTATGCATGAAGAAAGAGAAAGATAGTTTATTTCGCTGCGCAAGATAAGTTTTCTTTCTTGTTGTTCGAATTTTTTTTATTCAAATCTTATTCTACCTATCTTTTACATACCTCTTTCCAACATGGTATCAGAGCGTTGATTCTTCTTCAAGGCCTAATATTATATCAAGGTGCAAGCTCTTATACTTGATATCTTTCGTGATATCAAATTATTCTTCAGTTCAAATCAAATTTGTTTCAGTATCCAAGAATTGATTTTCAATTGCAGCGCAACACGATATCTCTATTAAAAATGACAGTCTAAAGTTCTAGATGGATTCCCAAAGTAAATCTGGTCTTATCGTAGACAAGCTAAATGGATCCAATTATCATTATGGAAATTTAAGATGAAGACCTTGCTAAATGCCAATGGGTTGTGGGATGTTGTTAAGGACAACACAAAAGACTCAAAATAGAAATCGAATGATGGTAAAACTTTCACGCTTATTATCCTCAATATATCAAATACACAAATTGGTCACATAGCTGAAGCTAAAACTTCGAAAGAAGTTTGGGACATCCTGAGCTCACTATATGATGTGAGAGACGTAGCTACCAAGTTACATCTTCAAAGGAAATTCTTCACACTCAAGATGTCAAATAATGATTCTCTCCAAAATCATATTAACCAGTTTAATAATCTCTTGCAACAAATGGTCGCTATCGGATCAGTCATAGACGATCAAGACGCAATCATCACATTGCTTTCAAGCCTATCCTCTAAATATGAGATCTGGGTGATGATCATCACAACACACTCAGATTTAACTCTTACCAGAGCTATTACTATGTTGCCGCAAGAAGATAATCGAAGAAGTCAAGACACTCCGTCTACCTCTTCGTCTCATGCTTTATATGTCAACAAGAGCTTGAAACGACAAAAGCAGAAAAGCTTCAACCATTCTACATCGAATCAGAAACAGACTCAAAGTCAAGAACAATCATCAAATTCACATTCGTCGAAGAAGAAGATGTTTTACAAGTATTGCAAACGCAATAACTATGAGATCCAGGATTGCCGAATTCTCAAAGCGAAAAATGCAGCCAAGCAACTTGATCAACAAGAAAATACAGTTACAACATCTCCTGAAGTCGAAATGGACGAAGGCATTTTTATGGTCAAAGACAAATACACAAATTCGGATGATTCGTGATTTCTGGATTCTGGACCTACTCAACATATGACCAATCATCATGAGATTTTCCAATCTTATACGCCTTACAGCACAAAGAAATATGTTCATTTTGGTGATGATAGCACTCACGCTATTGAAGGTGAAGATAATGTAAGATTAAGATTCCAACATGATCAATTCAAACTACTGTCAAAAGTCTTGTATGTTCCTAAACTCTTTACAAATCTGTTATCAGTAAGTAGAATTACAGATTTAGATCATAAGGTGGAGTTTGAGTCTGATCAATGCAGAATTATTGATAGGAGTAATAAGATCCTTGCACTCGACAAGAGGCAAAGTTACTTATAGAGATTGGCACATTGTTATTTTGAGTCTAGTCAAGCCTTGAAAGCCTCTGTTCTAGTCAATAAAGCATTACTATGGCATCATCGCTTAGGACACTTGAATTATGCATCTGTTTTGAACATGTCCAGACAATCCATGGTTCTTGATCTCGACTATCCTTCTAGTAAGGTCGATTTCTCTGTCTGTCATAGCTGCATCTTTGGAAAGAAGGCTAGGATTCCTTTTAGATCAGACCATAGGCATGCAGCAAAAAATCTATTAGATGTTGTTCATACGGATATATATGGACCTATGCAAACTCCTTTATTGTTAGATGCAAAGTATTTCATTACTTTTATTGACGAAGTCTCTAGAAGAACAGCTGTTTATTTCATTAAATAGAAATCAGAGGCTTTCATCAAATTCAGACAATTCAAAGAGCATGCTGAGAATCAATCTAGCAAACGAATCAAAGCACTGAGGTCAGATAACGGAGGAGAATACATCTCCACCGAATTCAAGGAGTATTGTCTTAACAATGACATTGAGCAACAATACATTACCTCATATTCGCCTCAATCAAATGGTCTCGCTGAGAGAAAGAATAGAACTTTAGTTGGATCGGCAAAGTGCATGTTATCACATGCGACACTTTTGAAGTCCTTCTGAGCTGAAGTTGTTTCAACAACAACCTATATTCAGAACAGATGTCCTACTAAAGGTCTCTCAGACAAAACACCATTCGAAGTTTGCCTTCTCTATCAAACTTACGAGTTTTTGAATGTACTGCTTATGCGTAGATTCCTCATGATCTCAAGAAAAAGTTTGACTTCTAGAGTATCAAATGTATTTTCGTCAGCTATACTACTTCAGATCAAGCCTATCAGTTGTTTGATCCCATCGAGTCGAAGATATTCACTAGTTGAGATGTCATCTTCATCAAAGATCAGTTTATCGACCTCAAAGGAAAAGGCAATGCCCATGTAGTCGACCTGTCAGATTCTCCTCACATATTGAACTTCCCAATTTTTCAGTCGACTATTTCCACTGAAGGTCCAACCTCATCTACTTTCGACGAACAACATATCAACGGTGAATCCGAAGATGATGATGTTGCAATTCAGCAACTACAATACGATGAAAATGATCAACTTCCTCTATTTTCCAGTAGATCATCAAGAGCTAGCAGACATCTATCATGTATATCGACAAGTCTGCAGCCTACCTTGTTCATGAGCCGAGGATTGTCGAAGAGACACTCGGTCAGCCTGATTCCGATCTCTGGAAAGAAGCTATGGATGAAGAGTATTCATCTCTTATCAAGAACCAAACATGGACGACTGTCAAATTACCTGCTAGCAGAAATGTAGTTGATTGCAAATGGATTTTCAAAGTCAAGTACAAAGTAGACGGAAGCATCGACAAAAGAAAAGCCCGACTTGTTGTTAGAGGATTTTCTCAGGTATACAATGTCGATTACACTAAGACTTTCAGTCCAGTAGTTAAGCATTCTTCTATTCGACTTTTATTATCGTTTGCTGATGCAGCAGATTTGGAAATACATCAAATGGAAGTCTACAGACAACATATCTCAATGGAGTTATTGAAGACAACATTTACATAGTACAACCCGAAGGATATATTATCGAGGGTAAACACAATCATGTGTGTAAACTCCATAAGGCACTTTATGGCTTGAAGCAATATGCTCGAGCATGGTTTCAAAGGATCAATACTTTCTTTATTGATCACGGTTGCTGTTTGACAACAGTGTCAAAATTTTTCTCTCACTACAAAACCTGACACTATCTTTAATTTCTACAGTCAATTTTCTCTCGAAGCGACACTGTAAAAAATTGCAAGTAAAAATACAATGTCGCGTTTTTCATATTTTTCGCACATTCCTCTGAAATATCATCATATTTGAAATTTGATCTGGAAAGGAAAACTCGATGTTGAATTCGTGAGATCAAAAGACATGATTGCAGACCTCCTGACCAAACCGTTGGACAAGCCATTGTTCACAAAACACAGAAGATCAATTGGAGTCGGATGAAAAGAAAAATGTTGTATCGTTCAAAAGGGAGTGTTGGAAATGGGGAACTCAACCAACCTTTTCCAGCACATTCCTTGGATAGCCGATAGTTCGACACACCATTGACACCGACATTTGAAGATCCAATACTTTAGATAATTATTTCGAGTAGAAATGTATTGTCGCGTTTTTTGCATTTTTTGTCTGTCAGGAATTTCGAGTAAAAATGTAGTGTCACGTTTTTCGTATTTTTCGCCTGTCAGAAATTGTGAGTAAAAATGCAGTGTCGCATCTTTCGCATTTTTCAAAGTGCCTCAAATGTTAAGGACATGACTTTGGCAAAGTGTGGAGCTACCCCAATATTCAAAAAATGAGATTTTGTGACACTATTGCATTTCTCACAAAAGTCGCATTTTTCGCTTTCTCCCTGATGACAGTTACGTTCATTTTTGCAGAGTGACAATCACGTTCATTTATGCAGACAGACTGTTTACGACCAAATGTCATGGCTTATCAACAAACACCTACTGAAAAGAACTGGATGAATGCCAGCAGACTCCAGCCAACTAGCAGCCGCATTTGACGACCTAATTGCTTAGTATAAATGGCTGTTCATATTTCAACATCTTAATTCTGAGATCAAGTATTGAATAGTTAGCTCTCTCTTAAGCCTGCGAGCTTGAACACTCTTGAGCATTCTAGCTCAGTTATTTAGAGTTGATTAGAAATTGCTATGGGGCTTACTGCTTATTAGTAGTTGTGCTTAACTTTAAATGTTTGGCTACGTAATCACTGTATTACTAATGATTTCAAAGTTAGTTACTATAAAATCGAACATGATTTTATCACTATTGTTTTGTTTGAAATCGATAGGCGTAGTCATGCATGAATAAAGAGGAGGATAGTTTATTCTGCTGCGCACGATAAGTTTTCTTTCTTGTCGTTCGAATTCTTTTTATTCAAATCTTATTCAACCTGTCTTTTATACACCTCTTTCCAACACTTATAACAACTCACATAAATGAACTGTTATTCATGACAATATGTCGTTTTACATGCATATCTGAACAGTTTGCAGAAATACACATAAATTTGAGACAGAGCAAAGGTTGACACAATCCGACCCCGACACTTAATATTTGTGTTCGAATCAGACAACTCGAATTGAATAAAACTTCAAATCTCTGAAATTGTTTGAATCTTGGTGTAATATTTCAACTTATGAAATATCTAACCATCTGGAAACCGGATCTACCTTCATTGAATAATAGAACAACAAATGTCTCATACAACATATTTTGGACATTTTTATGGACAATAAACCAAGAAAGGAGGAGATAGATAGCTTCATTATCACATTGGAGGGCCACCTTTTTCAAGACTGGTTGATGCTTGGTGGGTTCTCTCAAGTGGTGCCTTTTGCTCTCTAGAACCCATTGCCCTTGGATGAGTCATAAAACCAACGACCATTCCATTTGTAATGGGGTGGCCACCTTGATTTTCAAGGACATGACGGGTGGTCGTGTTGTCAACCACGAACGGGATGAGGGTATCGGGAACGTGACTATCATCACCATGTAAGGGTGTAGAAAAGTTGGTGGATGCTTTACAACAACTAACAACATTTGATGGAAGTGGGCCATGACTGCCATGGCTCTCATGATTGCCTATATCATCATCCCCACTATCGCATTCGAGCCATGTCGATCCAAGTGTGGATGTCGCTCTCAAGGGTTGCTTACATCTTTCATCTCCCATCACTTATGCACCCATCAAATCAATCACCTTCACATGAGCGAGGGATGCTCATTGCCACAACATCGCTGTGACTCCTAGCGACTTGATAGTCACCGAGCGGATGTGATTTGACCTTTAGCAAATAGGGATGTGACTCCAAGTGAATTGACATTCACCTATGTGATTGAGTGCAAGTGGACCCCATATGGGATGTACCTCTTTTGTGTAGAGGGCAGTAGAGAGAGAGAGAGAGAGAGAGAGAGAGAGAGATATGAACTCCATTGTTTTGTTGGGAGGGGATAGCGAGAGGAGAGAGAGGGAGAGAGAGATATATGAGAAAGCGATCTGGAGCTGCTGATTCCTGCTTTGATGTCAATCGCCAAGGCTTTGCGTGTGTGCGCCAAGCATGGGCAACACTAACGTAAGCGCAGGTTCTTCGGACAGGGCCAGTGGAGATCCAGAGCAGCGCCTTCAAGGGGTGCGGGATGCGCATTCCTCACATCCATATCAGCAAGGCAGCAGTGTTTATCGGCAGCAGCAGCATCAGCAGGGTAGATTGAGTCACGCGGGTTCTTCAGAGTCGATGGGCCATTTGTCGGACAGCCCTGGAAGCTCGGCACGTTCTCCTCTCATGTTCACACCCCAGGTAGGTGGCAGACAAGCTCACTTGGCAATGGAATCACCAGTTCATTTTTGTCATAGAGTTATTTGTTAATCAAATACCAGGTTTCATCTTCTCATAAGCGCATTCGATCTAATTCAATTATGCTAGGTCAATGGTTTGCAATGTGTATTATGGCTGGTAAGCTAGAGAATCTATGGCAAAACTATGCTATTAGTTGCAATTGTGTTATTTTATAGATAGTTCCAAATTTCGCAATTGGAATCAAAATTTTCAAACACGTTTTCTTCTCAAAAAGACTCAAAATTTCCATTTGCTTTTAAGAACTAGAAAAGCCTGGTTTTTTCTGAATCTTTTTGAAGTAGGTCAATTTGACTAGAAAAAAAAAATCTGAATTAATTTGAATGCCTATTAACCAGGTTTTTTTTTCAAAACCTTTCGCAGTAGGTCAATCTGACTGAAGAAAAATCTGAATCAATTCGAATCCCTATGATTTGGTTGGACGTCAACGGGTAGTGAAATTGTCTTCCTCCATTATCACATCATGGAGTTAATTCTATAAATACTTGTGGTTTTGAACATCCCCCTTGAGGTGTCCCAAGCTTTTTCACAAAAGTATCTCTGACTATGAGGAATTAACCCATCCTGCATTGACAAGGAGATATTTAGTGTGCATTCAATTTTCTCAGGTCAATAGCTTTTTGTTTATTGCTGCTGTAGGTCTGGTTTCTTGCCCAGTAGCCTTATCCCATGGATACTTTGGAACTGGGACATTTGTCAATATAATTGCTATGTGTGATAATTGCTCCCATCCAATGTTTTGTATTAGTCTAGAGTGACCATCAAATTTTGGAAAGCAGTAACCCTTTTTCTAATGTCAAAAACTTGGTGTTTGCGCTATCATTCCGACCTGTCAAAGGTTTTCATGTGATTGCACCAACCTTTAGTGATTGTTGCAATTGCTATTTTATGTTCTCATTGTTCTTTTGCAAAACGCCCAACCTTTCTCACCTCATTGTAGTTTCATGGACCTTCCATTATTTATAACTATTGTTGCTGTACAATGTTTCATGCCTCTTCAGAGTCAGCCTTTGCAAAATTGGTAGAATCGACTCTTAAGGTGGTTCACATTTGGGGCCTCCTAAAATGAATTGGAGAATTGAATTTAGGGTTAAAAGTAGTTCAAATTTTGCTCTTAATCACAGGAAAGTTGAATGTAGATAGATCATGCACTCTTCAGTTCACAAATCCATAATTTAAAGTCAATTCAACTATCTAGATTGAAATCGAATGGGATTCAAGATGACATAGGTATTGATTTTTCATGAATTGCCATAGAACTTATATCAAATTCAAATTGAAATTGTAGTTCAAATTTCAGTTAATTGGAGAATCAGAAAACCATGTTGCTGCATGACCTCTTTGCCGTTATGTTGGTTCTTTGTAGTTGCTGCCTCCACCAAATCTATTGTAGTTTACTTTGCAAGATGGTCATTATCTTTCTTGTGATGCATCTCTTGCTCAACTGCATTCTAGGTGCAAGGATTGTACTTTCTCAAGCTCTTAGACATCATCAATATAAAGTAATTGGAAATGAGTATATCACCAAGCTTGCAACCAATACCGCCAACCTGGTTGATGGCTTTCTCAAGCTCATCAATATACAAGCCAAAGAGTGTGGGGGAGAGGGAACAATCTTGCTTCACCCCAATAGTACTCTAACTCTCTCAGAGAGACCCTCCTCCAATCTGAAGCATCTTCAGACCTGCTCATATAGTGCCATGATAGCCAATATGGTATCGGTGGAAAAATCAAGATCTCCTCGATGCATGCTCAAGGCAAAGGGCCTACCTCACAAGTTTTGGGCTGAAGCGGTTATAACGGCGGCTTACATTAGTAATCGGTGTCCTACTTAAGCCTTGAAGGTATTAACTCCTTATGAAGTTTGGTATGGTAAGAAGCCTACTGTTTCTCACTTACGCATCTTTGGTTGCACGGCTTATGCTTTCATTCCCGATAAGCTAAGAACCAAGCTTGATGATAAAGGAGTTAAATGCATATTTGTTGGCTATAGTAGTGAAAGCAAGGGCTATAGGTTGTTCAATATGGATACTAATAAAATCATAGTGAGTTGTGATGTTCTTTTTGATGAACAGACCTATGATGTTGCACCCACTCATGTCATGAAAGGGGACTTCCCCCATGATGCATATGTTGAAATATTTCTAGATCTGGTTTTGCCATCTAATTATGAAGAGAAAGGACTGCCATCAACTTCTAGTGGACAGCCCACTACTTCTTCAATTTTGCAGCCCATAGTTCATCAAGAAGAACCTATTTATGGTAAAGAGCAGCCTGTTGAAGACATTGGACAGCAAGGTCCAAATTCGGAACACTTTGGACAACAAAGTGTTGGCAAAGGTAAAGCTGTTGGACAGCCCAAACCAGTCCCTAAATGGTTGTTGCAGACTTTGCAGGACAACAAAGTGGATCATTTCTATGAAGGGAAGTCAATAGAATTTGCTGATTTTTCTGATTTTGTTCTTATTTCTATTGAGGATGGTGTAGTAGAGCCTGTTTTTTATGAGCAGGCCAGAGGAGTAAAATGTTGGGAGGATGCGATGCAAGAGGAGTACAACTCACTCATGAAGAACCACACTTGGGTTCTTGTTGATCTTCCACATGGGGCTAGAATCTTCATCTCTCAACAACGATACATTGAGCAAATGTTAAAGCAATCTTCTTTTTTCAAGTCACCGCAAGTTGATGCATGCGATGGATGCATTAGTGAAAAGTTTCATGCGAAACCTTTTCAGTTTGATGTTTTAGCAAAGGTTGAAAAATTCGAGCACTCTTTGGAACCTTTTTGTACTAATCGAGGAGGGAGTCAACATGTGTCAATTAGTACTTTTGTTCAAAGTGTTAAGAGTGAGCATTTGTTTGGAGAGAATTTTTCATTATTTGAAGAATCTTCTATGTCATCCCATGCCTCTTCGAGGGACAGCTTTGATGACGCCATCATTGATGCATCTCTTGATAGTTTGCCAAATTTTTATGATGAAGATGTTGGACAGCAGGTTCAGTCATCTTCTTTTGGTCATTTACAGCCCATTTTACATCATGAGCAGTCCATTATGCTTCAGGAACAGCTTGCGGAAGATTATGGACAACACATGAAAGTCGCCAAATCTTCTTTATCTTTTGATGTTCATCTTCGACTGACGTTTCGTGCATATACAATCATGTAAAATTTGATTTCAATAATCTTCGTGTGTTGATTGCATCCACTCCAAGTATTTAGCCAAGCTCCAAATTTTGGCTCACTCCATCTTTTCACATCCACAACTGTACTGCTATAAAGAGTGCTTCAAGGACGCTAAGATCATCTAATGTCATAATCAACTTTGGAGCTTTGTCCTTGAACCTTGTATTCATCATTTGTTTGCTGCTGATATTATTATGCCATTCCAAATAGAGGCATTTCTCTTTTCTTTGCTGTCCATTATAATTGTTTCTTCCTTGTTGATTAGCTGCGGGCGGGCATTTCTCTTATTGTCAATGTAGTCACCAAATTTTCATAAGAGGTAGATAGACCATTAAGTGTAAGGCTCACCATGTCGACCAACACCTTCAATGAACCTGTGGACCGCAATTGATTGGTAATGAATTTCCCTGATCTGTCATTGTCTAGCCATCCATCATCTTCATATCATGAAAGTTTCGCTTTAGTCGGCTTTGAACATGCTTTGAATCGTTCCCATGCTTGAGTTGGCAAGGTTGTGGCACTAATTTGTGGTATCAAGTTATCGTATATAGACATGTTCATAAAGCTCACTTCTCAAATTGTAAATGCTTCTCAGTGGCTTGATTATACTCATCATTATTGGGTCTTCTTACCAAGCCCCACAAATCCAGCATCACCAATATGTTTTTAATTTTGTATTTCTATACTCGGAAATTTTTACTGTCTAATTTGCGAGCCCCTTGGTAGCATAAACCCATCCATCTTCATTCCTATCTTAATTGATGATAATTGGTATCAGCTTGTAAGTGGAGGAGAGGACATTGGTTGTCACTGCAGCTGTGCCAAATCATCGTTAATCAACTAAAATGGCTGGCTGTTTGAACTTTCACAGGTTCAAGTTCTGGTTGATTGTGCATAAATTGGTCCAACAGTGTCCGACTTAAACGATATTCAGTTCTCTGTATAGCTTAGGTAGTCACTCATAAAATGGTGAAAAAAGAAATTGAAAATAATTGTTTTCTGATGGCCTAAATTTGCTCTGTTTTCTGTATTCTACACTTTTCACACAGTGGGCAAGCACTTAAATTAAAGTCACTTTGAGTTAGGGCTGTCCTTTAAATCTTGACCTGACTTTGAAAAATATAGGTCACATCCTATAAATAGGCCAAAGCTTCACATAAGGGTTTTGCCAATTTTGATTGAAAGGTTGAAGTCTGTCTTGAAGTAGCGGACCATCTCAGAAGGGCAGAAGTGCAATGCTTCATATTGACTTGTAGTCTCCCTTCAGTGCACTCCCATTCTTCATTAAAAGATTACAATCGGTAAATTGGAATTCAAGGCACCATCAAAATTTCACCTTGAAGTTTGCGATCTTCAAAGCATTGTATTGATAGATGGCAAGCTTTCACAGGCTTCAATTTCAATTTTCAATAACACTTCAACTAAACACAAAGTACTACCTTCTCCAGCACATCCAGGGTAAAAGACAGCTAGATTTTGAAAAATACCTCTAACAAGAGGTCTTTCCACAGCTCATCTACAAATTGTACTCTCCTTTGGAGTCGTCGCTTAACAATGTGGGCGCTTCACAGCTCGGTTTTATGTGCCCTTGCTGGCAAATTGCCCTTCACACCTTGATCTCCAACACTGTATGCTTCAATGGGGTGCCGTTTGCTCTTCTTCATGCCAGATCGCTTCTCATGTTTCAACACAAAATGAGGACTCCTTTCTGTTCCTCCAAACCTCATGGTTGCCCTTAGGTGATTTCTTCACGTGGGCTCCTCCATGGCCGTCTACTGCTCCTCTTTTCCCTTATGCATTCGATTCTTCACAAATTTCATGTCAAGTTTTGCGAGCCTTTTATGGCTTTTCTCTTCATGTTCAATTCCTCTCTTCTCTTCTTCGATGCAGTGGCTCCCCCTCACAATCCGGATCTTGATCCTATCCTCTACAAGAATGATTGTCACATCTCTATTTCCAAATTTCAGATATCTCTTCACCCTGCCATCAACATGGCTCTGATACCAATTTGTAGAATTGATGTCATCAAGTATTCAATGTGCTCCAACATTCATCATTTATATACAAGAGAAACATTCATGAGAGAGAGAGAGAGAGAGAGAGAGAGAGAGAGAGAGAGAGAGAGAGAGAGAGAGAGAGATTGAGTACATACCATTGTTGCAGTGAATCGCGATTCGCTCGGTTGCATGATTCGCACATGAGAATCACTGTTGTCTATCAAATTTTTGTTGAGTGAAAACAAAATCCGTGCCCATTTGGCCGTGTGCGTGAAAGAGAGATAGAGATGAGGGATTGTGGCTATTGAAGATTTGGCGAGCATTTACTCAACCTGAAAATATGTGTAGATTCTTAGTAGAAGCTCCTTAGGCTAGAGATAGGCCATGAACTGGACCACATCATACCTGAAACTGCTGGTAACCTACATACATGTATTGCCCTTAGGGCTTCAATTTGATACCCATATTGCCCATGGACCTATTTCTTCAACAATCACAGTTTTCAGCCAATTCAAATCCAGCATACAGCTATATATCTAACCTGAACTGGACCACATTGTACCTAAAACTACTGGCAACCTTCATGAATGTACTGCTCTCACTAAGAGCTTCAATCTGATACCCATATCGCCCAGCCAAAAAAAAAACTATTCTCAAAACCCTCAGTTAAGAAGTCTTAATTTGACAAAAACTAGCCTTAACAAGATAAAATGGGCCAAGGTCCCTTGGGTCCAAGTTACATAAAATATTACTGTGTGAAGCATAAACTTGGCCTTTGGTTCAACAAGAAAATCAAGGAACTGGTGTTTCAATGTGGCCATTAAAGGTAGCGTGTAATGCATTGCAAAGTTTTTGGGAACCCTTAATGATCCCGAAGAAGCGAAGCATGTGCGTTTGTAAGAACCTTGAGACTATCAACACAGTTAGAAGGAAGGCATGAGTGATGAGAACGATATAACAATTTCTCACACATAAAATAAAAGATATGGTCGATGAACCATTAAGTAGTAACTGATATATGGCTGAAAAATCAGGACAATCTCAGTATAATAGGGGAAACATTGTTGACCACGCTGATGATATTGTCAAAATTGTAACTATCTATAAATGGCCAGGTGTCATGATAAAACATCAATAACATGGTTAGCTTTGTTGGGTCTATAATGGATTTTACAGGTGTAAGTTTGATTAAGTGAGACCCAACATCGCCGGCAATATGGCCTACCTCATAGGCAAAGTTGATCCAAGAAGTATCAGAAAGATTGATGATCAGTGACCAAATCAAGAGGTACCTGCATCTATGGAGGGAAAAAATAGCTACCAACATTTCTCTGTGATGAATGTGTTTCAACATTGCAGCTTATAATACACCTTAGATTTAACCACAATCAATGGACCACAAATCAGACATGTAAAGCCCACTTTCTGTTTTTTTTCTGCTTTCAGATGCATGCAATGTTTGTAAATTAATATTTTTGTTGGGTATACTTAACATGTGTAGAGGAGCATAGAATTCGCCTCTTTTTAATTTCATATTTAAACATTGGCTGTACAGATCCCAATGGCACCAATTCAGAAAGCAAATGAATTTTCAAATGGCCCGTTTCATACTGGAGTCTACGACTCACAGACATACAATGATCAGGGTGATGAGAAAGGCATTCCAACAATGATTGTTTGGAGCCATGGTGGTATTGAGGTGTCCGTGGAAGGTTCATGGGATAATTGGAGAACAAGGTTCTCTCTCCCCCTCTCTTTCTGACTGACTGACTCACTCACGTTGTATGCTCCCATGGAATAAAACTCACTTATGCACCTTTGGGTACCCAAAAGACATTAATAAATCTTCCTTTCTTTCTTTCTTTCTTTCTCTCTCTAAAGAGCTACGCATTTCTCTTGCATTATAGACATGACAATTGAACATTACATTTGTCTTAATATGATCGACTATTTGCTAACTTTTTGAAAGCTTTGTAGCTAGTGCAAACACAAAAAGTTTAGCTTTTATGTCTGTTGAAGGGTGACACTCAATGATAATGTGTTCCACAAAGTCCATGAAATTTTCAGTAAGAATAGTGGGAATGGCTGAATATAGTGATCAATCTAATCAAGGATTTATTAAAACCTAAATACGTCAATGTGTAATCATAAACTTGCACTATTGCACTTGTGATGTATAGTTTTAGACATGTTGTTGGATATTTATTTATTTGGGACCCTTAGTTACATGATTCCGTTTATTATTTGTTGGGCTTTTGGATTCCTGATTTAGCTAGGTGCTTTTCATTGAGTCTTATCCATTGGTAGGGTGTAAATTGTGTAGTTGTTTGTGCCAGCGGGATGCAAGCGCTTGTTCTATTCGATACTTCCAAAGAAGGATCCCTTAAGGGTCCTCATGTCATTATAAGTGGAGTAACTCTATGGCTTTCTACCGTGTTGGTGTTCATATTTGTGTTAGTGGTTAGTCATCGCTTTATAGATTCTTAGATATGGCGATCGTTATTCTATTTTTAGGATATTGGTTGCTTTTCATATATAGTACCTTTTGGAGCAATGTTTTACTGAAACACATTTCATTTAATGAAACTTTGTTTTTCAAGTCCATTTGAAATGGACCGTTTGAAACAGATTTCAAAATTTAAGGGGGGGAAAAAAAAACCTCCTAATGTGTGAAAAAGTTTGGCATACAAAACTTAAGTTAGAACTTGGTAGGGAATAGTAGAATTGTGAATACCTTGTACATGTGTATTGTGTGATTATCTATCTCATTGGGTCCCTAGTCATCTAAGTGTGTCGATTACCAATCATGTATATTGTCATTGTGTCACAAGCCAGTCTCTCCAAGCTCGTGAATCCTAGAAGCCGGTGTGTAGAACGAACCTCCCAACCATAGGCACCCCCTCCTTGAGTCCTTCTACCTGCTATTCCCGTCAACTGGCACATGGCATCCACTTGTGGGTGATTAGTCCACTTGGCATGCCTAGCTCCTGTGACCTGTGAATATTGAGTGACTCATAGGGTACCACCCCCGTGCCCTGCCAAAGACCTGTGACCCTCTTGGTCACCCCGACTACTTGCCGGCTAGCATCTCGTCACTGACGGCTAGGGTCCTGACGGTCAAGACACACCACATCTCTGACAACTTGTCAAGCGGCCATATCGGGTCACTGCTCGTGACGCACCGGTCCCAACTTAGGACAGATGTCCTCCTCGGTCACCGGCCCTTGCCAATACTTGGCCTCAGGCCCTCTGGTGACCGGCCGTGTCAAGGTCATGATAGAGTTGTAATTGGACAATCCTTCCCTCCTCTACAAGTCATCGGTCCTTGATGACAAACTCTGGGTAAGACTTCTACAACGCCTATCGCGTCTCCTAGGTAGCATTTGACAACGGATGCCCTTTCCAGGTTACTAGATACTCTTGAAGGAGACGATTCCGCAATCGTCACTCCCTTCGATCTAGGATTCTGTCTGGCCCATAACCTGTGGTGTCTTTCTCCTCAAGAGACACTAGACCTTCCACCAGGCTATCGCCATCGTTGTCTCTTATCATTGTACGCGAACTCCAATAGCGGTAAATGCTTTACCCAGTCTGTTTGCGTACTACTCACGTATGCCCTAAGCATATCTTCCAAGATCTGATTCACTCACTCTGTCTGACCATCCGTCTGAGGATGCTCAGAGCTACTCATCCGCAACCACACACGCTAACAATGCGGGTCCTTTTCTTGAGCCTTCTTAATCTCCTCCATGACACCACTGTCAACCACAGTAAAGCTCATGTGATGCAGTATATGAGATAGTGCATCGGCGACCACATTTTCCTTCCCTCTTCGGAAGCGAATTTCCAAATGAAATTCCTGCATCAGCTCGGCCCACTGAGCTTTGCGGCCCTTCAAATCTGGCTAAGTGCAAAAATACCTTAAAGTATGATGATCTGTGTACACATAAAACTCGACGCCATATAAATAATGTCTCCACACCTTGAGCGCATGTATAATCGCATACAGCTCTTGCTCGTGTGTAGGATATCTCTGTTGAGCAAGTGTCAACTTCTTACTCTCAAAGGCTACTGGTCTACCCTCTTGGCTCAACACTGCACCTACGGCAATGCCACTTGCATCCGTCTCTAGGTCAAAAAATTTCTGGGTATCCACAATCTTGAGAACTGGAGCCGTGGCCACAGACTCCTTCAAGTTCTCAAAATGTTGCTGAGCTCAGCATCCCATCGAACCACAGTGTTGTTTTTCCTTAACTGGTCCTTCAAAGGAGCAACTATCCAGGAATAATTCCTAACAAACCGCCGGTAGAACTTACAAAAGCCTAAGAAAAACTGTAATTGGCGTATATCGGCAGGCCTCGACCACTTCTTAACCACAGCCACCTTGGCTGGGTCAACCAAAATACCCTCAACTGTCACTACGTGACCCAAATACTCGACACGAGTCTTACACAACTCTGTCTACAGAAGCTTGTAACTTGCCCAAAACGGTCTTGAGATGAATCTCATGCTTCTCAACCGCTTTACTAAAAACCAATATATCGTCAATAAAATTGATGACAAACTTGCCCATATAGTCTCGCAAGACATCGTTCATGAGCATCATGAACGTGGCTGGGGCATTGGTTAACCCAAATGGCATAACCAAAAATTTATAATGACCGAAACGGGTTCGGAAGGTCGTCTTCATCTCGAATCCGTATTTGATGGTATCCACTTTTGAGATCTATCTTACTGAAAATGGTTGCACCTTGCAACGCATCCAGTGGATCATCAATCCTGGTCATCGGATATTGTGCTTTACAGTGATCTTATTCAATCCCCTGTAATCTACACACATCCGGAAACTACCATCCTTTTTCTTAACAAGTAAAATAGGAGAGGCGAAAGGTGAATAACTTGGACGGATGTACCCCAGCTTGAGATACTCCTCCAACATCTTTCTGACTTCCTCTTCCTCGTTTAGGCTCATCCTATAAGGAGGCCTACATACCGGACTTGCCCGTGGAACGAGCTTAATACGATGATCAACGTTTCGACTAGGCGGCAATCCCTCTGGCATATTACTAATTAGCATGTGTTTAAATTGCGTGTAGATGGGCTTCTCCAACTCACTTGTTGGGTCACATCTAGGCTGTAATGCAAATACATGTGCACTAGGGGATGCAAAAGTAAATGAAGCTTCTTGTGGTTTATTAGTGTGTGTGCTTATCTGATTATTACCAACATAAGAATCAAAACTGGAATCAGCATTCACATAACACAACCACAAATACTGAATCTCCATTCTCTTTATTTGCATATAGGTAACAAGAGGACCCTCAACAGATGGTCTCTCCCCCTTTAAGACATGAGACATACCCTCATGCCCGAACTTATACACATGTGACTTAAAATCTATAGCGGGCTGCTTACTTGCATGCCACCGCTTACCAAGTACAATATCAAACTTAGCTAGTTTAGTAATTTCAAAATCTAACTTCTCGGTATACGTCTGAATAGACAAAGGCGCCCGAGAGATTCTTTCATCCCAAACCTCTGTTCCCTTACCATCTGGCATCTCAACAGTATACCGGTAATCAGATGGAACAATAGCCAAGTGAAATTTCCTCTCGCACGTCATGACCTTCCAGTTTTCCCCTCATGCGTATCAGTTCACTATCTGGAAACTGATAAGCTTCCCGCGCCTTGGTGGATAAGTAACAAACTGGTGCCTCTGGAACAAGCTTCCGCACCGAAATAGTCATGACACGACGAGTGTCCTCATCATCACTTACCAACAAGTCATCCAAAATTTCCTCATCCTTGTCCTCATCTTGACGTTGCATAGTATGGAGCTTCTTGCCCGTACGTCGAGGACAATCTTTGAAAAGATGCTTGCCAAGACAGAAAAAGCATAATCCGTCTTTCTTGGCCTTTTCCTTTTGCTCAGGATTGAGGGGAGACTTGTCGTAAGCACGACGAGCCATAGGAGATCTCGCCTTGCGCTTCAAAGTCTGCTGCATCTGGATAGGATCCTTCTGCGAAAAGCCTTTCTGACCATCTTGGCCAGACTTTCGCAAACCCTTCTTCTGAGGCCAGCTTGGCACTCCAGATTCAGCCTTGGTGCGCACATTACCTTCAAAGTTGAGAGTTGTAGCAACTGCCTCTTCTAAGGTCTTGCACCCTTCATTAAGCACTGAAGGCCTCAACTCTTCACGAAGGCCAAATGTGAACTTGTGGACTACCAGCCACTCGGGAATCTCTTCCGGAATCTTGATAAGTGTCTCACGATACCTATCAGCATATTCCTGCACCATGTACCGCCTCTGACAATGCAAAAGCCAAGCATTCGTCGCACGCACATGCTCATGTGGAGGAATAAACTGAGCTCTGAATGCTCACTTAAACTCAAGCCAGGTGGATGGAGCCTGATTAGACTTCAACAACTTGCGCCACCACCTGTCAGCAAAATTAGTGAAATGGTAAGCAACTTTGCAGACCTGCCAACCCTCATCAGTTGGGGACCGTTTCAAATCAAAATACTCTTCTCACTTATGCAACCACTGATCTACGATATTAGTATTGCGTTGGGGAGTGTTTCCAGCGAAACGGGTAGGTTTAATATCTTTGTCTTCTGGATAGAGTGGAGGTAACATAGGACAAACAGCAGAAGATGGATAAGGTGGAGCATATTGCGAGGAAGACGCATAACCACCAGCTACCATCATCGCTCGAATCTCTGCGACGGTCCTTTCCACACTATCCATGCGAGCTTGCACAGAAGGGGAGAAAGAGCAACGGGTGGACTGAGCGGAATATCAACTCTATCATCTTCCATTATGAAACAAAAACAGAGATAGCACGAAATCAAGCTAGAAATTGCACTTATTGAAACACAGTCAGGAAAAGGAAATGTTCAGCCTATTGACAATTTAGAACTGAAAGAGACAAAAGGCAACTGGAAAGTAACAAAGCCAAGGACATGTAGTACTTCCCTTGCATCCCTTGTACAAAAGTCGGTAAATAACTTATTTTGGGCACCAAATCGGCTTGAAAGTCAAAAAAATAGGAAAAAAGCAGGCTGTTTGACGTCGAATTTCTTCCAAACGGCAAAAGCTTTTCACGAACGGTCAATTAGCAGTAGGTCGCCCTCTTACTAGGCCCAATCTGAAACTTTAATAGTAGAAATCGGAGATAAATCGGAGAAGTTATGTTCAATCCAAAAATCTGACCTGTTTTTGCTTGGAAATCGACTTTTTAGTGAAACAGATGCAAATTTGCTCCAAAACCGGCGTATGATGGCTCTATAGGATCGCTATGGATACTAGAAACATGCTTCCAAAAGCTGATCAGGATCTGAGAAGGCTCCGGAAGTTATGAGCGAAAATCCTTCTTAAAAAATGCGCTGGAGTTGTAGGAACTTATTTGGCATATACCATAGCAAAGTTCGAGGCATATCCTAATCAATGCCAATAATGTTTTCCAGAGGCCTCTTCCTTATTTTTTTTGTCCCTCTACAACTTGGAATAACATTGGCCCTAGGACGTGTTGCAAGTTCTACATGGGGCCTTAGCCTTTCACTCTTTTGTATCTTTCAGAGCATTTCATTTTTATATGACACTTGGGTTTATATTAAGTGTATGGCTTTCCAGTTTCAAGTTGTTCCAAGTACCCATGAACCTTGGCTTTATAGTTTCCACCGCCGTTGTTTGAAATGAATGAATCGTTCGGAGCTAGTTCGGAGGGGAAAATAAAAAGACCCATTTTGTTGTTGATTACCAGTTTAAATATTTTATTGTGATTTGTATTTCAAATATTTTAATTTGTGTTTGAAGTTTTATCTCTTTTGGTCTGCTAATGATTCATGAAGTTGGAAGTTGAGAGAGGCTATGTAGTCACTAGTTACTAGTATGATGTATCTGCTATCATCATTCATGTTTTGTTCAATTGTGTAAGTTTTTTCTCACAGCTCAAATTGCTCGATGTTACTAGAGGTAACCAGAATACCAATCTTGACTCTCAAATTTCAATGCACAAACATGTAGACTGATCAATGCACGTGTCATGAACACAATAGCTACTAGTAGTAGTGTTAGGGACCCAACTCCCTTGGGTCCCAAACCCAGACTTGAGACTGGACGATGACTGGGCCTGCAGACTTGACCGGTGACTCGTGAACCTGCATGGTTGCCACGTGTCATAATCTAGGTGTGCACATGGCTTGGAGTCTCTCTCCTTGGAGGTATACAAGGGGAGGAGGACTCATTTGCCATCCATTCTGTCTACCTAGGAGGAGGTGGATGGAGAGCGTGTGCACGGCCAGGATGTTTGCTAGCGTGAGGTAGGAGATGGCTGAGAGCCTAGGCGGTGGTATGGGACGCCATCTAGGAGGGAGGTCGGATCCAGCTTGATACGGTCACAGGCCAGGGCACGGTGGGTGGACCCGGATTAGGTCCTACGGTGGGGTGGAACGTGAATCGTTCGGTCCGGCACCTGGAGGTTTGCAGTAACTAGGATTGTAACATATGGTATCAGAGCCACTGCATGCTGAAAGCAGGTGCGTTGATCCGTAGAGTTTCTCTTGTAAGTTTCGGTGCTTTCGACGGATTTCAAAACGGATTCAAAATGCATTTTTTATGCATCTTTTAAGGTTCTTTCTGCTGTTTTTTTTCAAAATGTTGAAAAAAAAAACTTTAGGGAAAATAGTTGTGGGGCCCCATGGAAGCCCTGCCATGTGGCACTGTCCAGGAAAGGACAGGTGGCGGTCCTTCCTACCTTTCTTCCACTCAGATTCAAGTACAAATCTGCTGCGATGGGCCCTCCTCAGCGTGATAAAAACTTGAAAGTTCTGATCGCTGCCTGACCAACGATGGTCCTCTGGAAACTGAGTGAAAACTGCCACGTGGCACTAGGCTCTATCCTGAACCGTTTTTACGTTTTCGCGAGCAACAAGCAACATTTCTTGCATATCATGCAGGAAATCTACTGCTGCCTTAACCTTGAGGCCTTTGAGGCCCACTGAAATGGGAGCCCTAGTCTGGAACCCATACATCAGAGAAAATGGACTAAAACCCGTCGCTGAGTGCTTTGCGCTATTATACGCAAACTCAATCATTGGAAGGTACCTTTTCCAATCCGACTGTCTTTTGGAAACATATGCTCGACTCATATCTTCCATAGACTGGTTTGTCCTCTCTGTTTGACCATCCGATTCAGGATGATCTGAAGACCCCAAACTTAGAGTGGTCTCTAATTTCTCAAAGACCGCTTGCCAGAATTTGCCAGTGAACTTTGGATCTCGATCACTAACAATGTCATTTGGCAAACCAAACAACCTGAACAACTTTTCCACGAAAAGCTGTGCAAGTTCAGAAGCTTTGACAGTTTGCTTGGTTGGTATGAACTGCGCCATTTTAGTTAATCTGTCAACTATTACCCAAATGGCATCATTTTGCTTCCCCGTCCGAGGTAGCCCAACCACAAAGTCCATGGAAATGCTTTCCCACTTTCTTTCAGGAATTTCCAAGGGCATTAACAAACCAGCTGCCTTAAGTCTTTCAGCTTTGTTAACTTGGCATTGCGCACACTTGCGAACATATGCCTCTGTAGCCCAACCACAAAGTGCATGGAAATACTTTCCCACTTTCTTTCGGGAATTTCCAAGGGCATTAACAAACCAGCTGCCTTAAGTCTTTCAGCTTTGTTAACTTGGCATTGCGCACACTTGCGAACATACACCTTCACTTGACTTTTTAAATTTGGCCAGTAAAAGTTCCTTTTTACTAAGTCAAGTGTCCTTTGAGTGCCAGGGTGCCCTGCACACGGGCTGTCATGACATTCATGCAGGATTTGGGCCCTTATATCATCATTTTCTGGCACACAAACTTTTCCATTCCGAAAAAGTAACCCATTCCTAATGGAATAGTCTCTTTGTATCTTGTCCTGAGGAGAAATCTTGGAATCCTGCATTCCAAGCTCATCACTAGATCTAGAAGAACCTGCCAGGACGTCTAGCCAAATACGACCGAAGTACTACACAAATCTCTTAAGGACAGATACAACTCAGATTGGATCTTAGAAAAGCTTAACTGATTAACCTCTCCAATCCGGCTTAAGGCATCCGCGACACTATTAGAAGTACCCTTCCGGTACTCAATGTCATAATGAAATTCTTGGAGCATCTCTGACCATCTTGCCTTATGACCCCTAAGGTTGACCGCATCGTTAATATACTTTAACGCTTGATGGTCAGTAACTATAGTAAACTGGAACCATACAAATAATGTCTCCAAACTTTCAGGGCATTAATAACAGCGAAAAGTTCCTTGTCATAGGTGGAATACCGCCTTTGAGCAGGGTCCAACTTCTTACTTTCAAAAGCTACCGGTCTACCATCCTGATATAGGACTACGCCTATAGCATAGTCACTGGCATCCATTTCAAGTACATACGGCTTGTTAGGATCCACTATGTGTAGAATAGGCGTTGTAGTTACACAGTATTTGAGGTTCTCAAAACTCTGATTCAACTCTTCAGTCCAAGTAACTGGAGGACTGAACTTACTGTGCCGACTAACTCTTTTAGCCCCTCTGAGGACATTTGTCAAGGCCAATGCAATTAATGCATAGTTCGAGATGAATCTATGAAAAAACCCCGTAAAGCCCAAAAAGGACTTAACCTCCCGGATGGTTTTAGGGATAGGCCATTCACGTACTTGTCGGACTTTATTTGGGTCAATTTCCAACCCATGGTCCGAAATAATGTGACCAAGGTATAACAACCTTTTCTGGAAGAACACACATTTGGATTCCTTGGCAAAAAGCTTCTCTTGTCTAAGTAACTTTAAGATAGTCCTGAGATGCTCCTCATGCTCCTCCAAGGTCTTACTATAGATGAGAATATCATCTAAGTAGACTATTACGAACTTTCCTAGATATGGACGAAGAAGATCGTTCATCATCTGTTGGAAAGTCGCTGGAGCATTTGTCAAGCCAAATGGTAAAACCAAAAACTCATAATGGCCGTATCTAGTTCTAAACCCGGTTTTTTCAATATCCTCAGTTTTTATGCGAATCTGATGATACCCTGATCTCAGATCGATTTTGGTGAAGTACTTTACACAATGCAATCAATCAACCAGTTCATCCATTCGCGGCAAAGGATAACGGTTTTTAATCGTTAACTTATTCAACTTTTTAAAGTCCACACAAAGACGAGTACCTCCGTCTTTTTTATCAACAAGGAGCACAGGTGCTCCCCAGGGAGATTTACTAGGCCTAACATGGTCCATCTTAAGGTAATTTTGCAGTTGCCTATAAACCTCATCCTCTTAAGTAGTACTCATCCTATATGGATACAATGATATAGGCGAACCACCAGGAATCAGTTTAATACCATGGTCAACACCCCTAGAGGGGGGAAGACCCTCGGGAAGCTGCTCAGGAAATACATCGTTAAATTCTTGTCTAAGTTTCCTAAAAATTTCACCTTCCGGCGAGTTTCCTTGCTTTAGGTTATTAGACATAATTTCCATTTGGAGATTGTAAAATTGCAAACTAAGTAAAATCTTTTAACCATCATAAATTAGAACCGCAATCCACAATATCCATACATTTAACAGTTTCCAAAGCAGAAAGCATATACGGAGTAGAAATATCAACATTTTCATTCAATTCTATGAGTGAGCCGTTATGTAAGAACGACAAACTTTGTGTTACATAGTTTTTCTTCATAGACCCGTTCCTCTCGTAGAACCACTCTTTACCAAGTATAACATCTACCCTATCTAGATTCATAATATGAAAGTCTAATTTATCTTTATAGGCTTGAATCTCTATTGGTAGACGTGGGACTATCCGGTCCCAAACTTGGCTTTCTGCTCCTGTTGCCAGCTTCACTGTGTATCGGTGGTCACTTTGCCTTGTTTTTACCTTCAGCTTCTGCAACAAATTAGTGTTAATAAAATTATGTGTGGAACCATTGTCAAATAAAACAGTTACGGATTGACCACCCCCAACCCCTTTCATCCGAATGAGGTCATGAGGGCCAAAAACAGCCGTATTAAAACAACAATGCTCACACATAGAATTACGAGCAAAGGAAAGATCTACACTAGATATGCTAGAGTTACCTAGCGTCTTAAAAGATGCCCCTTTAGCTTTCCGTTTCTTTGGACATTCCTTCGCGACATGACCTAGTTCCATGCAATTGAAGCACAGATTGTCGCTTCTGGCTTTCATGAAGGTTTCCTGGTCCAAGGTTGATCTTTTCTTCGATTTCCCTGAACCTGAAGCCCCTTCCTTTGCCTTATCTTTCGATTTCTTTGGAAAGAAAGGCCTCTTACCCTTTACATTGGGCAAGACACCAGTGTCAGGCTTAGCCATCGTACGAGTATCATCGTAGATTCTGGCGAAGCGAACAGCATCCTCGAGGGTAAGAGGCTGGTTCCTCCTGACCTCTAGCTGGTAGTCTCTTGGCAACCCCAGTATAAAATGCAATTTTACTAACAAAAGATCTATTCTAGTTGCAAAACGAGAACAAACCTCTTGAAATTCTTGTAAATACTGATCCAGGGGCCGGTTCCCCATATGGATTGTTGCATACTGACGATAAAATTCAAAGTCATCAAGAATAGGAAGGAAGGCCGCCTTAAAGGCCTTACAAAAATCCTCCCAATTCCTAGGAACTTCAGGCTTACCCCTTATATCTTGCCACCAGGTAAATGCTTTACCTTGAAGGTACATGACGGCTAGATTGATCTTGTTGTCCTCGGATGAATCGTGCATGGAAAAGTGTGAATTCCATTGATCCAGCCATTGCAAGACCGCCTCCGGGGTTCTATCCTTCTTTTCCCCAGCAAAAACTTCAAGAGTGAACAAGGGTTTGATGCACCAATTGCCTTAGCTGCGTCAATTCCTTGAGATCCTGCTGATCCCGACTGTGCTTTGCTTGTATATCCACAATCTGTTGTTGTAGACTGTTAATAGCTAGCATCAAAGCATCAGGGTCTACGACAGAGGCAGATACTGTAGCCTCATGAACAGGGGACATAGGCTGTGTAGTAGGAGTAGGCTCCATTTTTACAAAGAGAAGAGAGGTGAATTAAGACGAGGTGAAAGAAGAGAATCAAAAGCTACTCAAGGAAGGTAGATACAAGGCTACCCTTGCTGTCTCTTCACAAACCAAATGGTATTGTCCATGGCTGCCAAGAGGAATAAAAGAAAGCAAAGAGAAGTCACCACCACCTCCACCTCTTTTCACACTAAACAGATGCTTGGAAGAGGCATACCTCCCTCTTCATGCCATCCTACCATCTGCCAAGTGGCCTTGCCTTGCCACCTAGCCTCCACCTCAGCCTTCTGGCCTTCTCCTAGCAATCTGCCAGGTGGCCTACAGTTCCCTTCTCCGCTTCTATCCTAGTTTTCCTTCCACCTGTCCATCGCTGGCAGATAGCAATAGGAAGAGGAAAACTGGTGTAGATTTTCAGGGAGGCCCCCGATTTACTCAGCTGAAGATCTTACATACATTGCAATTGGAGGGCGCTTCTAGCTGCCACCTCTCCTGGCCCATAAGATGCCACGTGGCAGATTTGCCAACTACTTTCTGGCAACCCCTGCTGAACAAACAGTGATGGTAAATTTTCAAGTTAAGTTATTTGTTGAGGAGGGCCCATTGCAACTAGAAATCCACAGATCTTGAGCGGAATTGCAACAGGAAAGACCGCCACCTGTCCTACCTTGGACAGTGCCACGTGGTAGGTCTTCCTTGGGCCCTCAACCGTTTTTTTTAAAACTTTTTTTACTTCAAAATTTATAAAAAACAGCGGAAGGAAAAAAACCGTAAAAAATGCATAAAAAATGCATGTTAAATCCGTCAGAAACACCAAAACTTACAAGAGAAACTCTACGGATCAATGCACGTGCTTTCAGCATGCAGTGGCTCTGATACCATATGTTACAATCTTACTTACTACAAACCTCCAGATTATGTTACAATCCCACTTACTGCAAACCTCCAGGTGCCGGTTAACCACAAGAGACCGAACGATTCACGTTCCCTTAACCACAAGAGACCGAACGATTCACGTTCCTCCCCGCCATAGGACCTAATCCAGGTCCACCCACCGTGCCCTGGCCTGTGACCGTATCAAGCTGGATCTGACCTCCATCCCAAACGGCGTCCCATACCACCGCCTAGGCTCTCAGCCATCTCCTGCCTCACGCTAGCAATACATCTTGGCCGTGCACACGCTCTCCATCCACCTCCTCCTAGGTAGATAGAATGGATGGCAAATGAGCCCTCCTCCCTTTGTATACCTCCAAGGAGAGAGACTCCAAGCCATGTGCACTCCTGGATCATGACACGTGGCAACCATGCAGGTTCACGAGTCACCGGTAAAGTCTACAGGCCCAGTCATCGTCCAGTCTCAAGGCTGGGTTTGGGACCCAAGGGAGTTGGGTCCCTAACAGGCACCAAGCACACCCACATTCTTAAGCTCACCTTGGACACTTGGTGATGCCTCTCCTCCTTTGTTGGTTCTTCCTTGTCTACTCTGCCCTTGCTCCAATCGTTCTCATCCTTCTTTTTTCAAGCCTCATTCTCCCTTGCTCTCCTCCCCTTCTCCTTCTTCTTTCAAGCTTGAATCCTTATCTTCTCCTACTCTTTTTGCTCTCCCCTCCCCCCCTTTTTCTCCCCTTTACTTTTTCTCTCCATGCTTCTCTTTCTCTTTTTGTCTCGTTTCTCCTTTTCTGCTCCTCCTTGCTACCTTTGCTTTCTCCACACGTAAAAAGCAATGAGATTTGAACAAGTGGAACTGTTTTCAAGTTTTTTCCCCTGAGGTTGCAAAAAAATTTGATTCAAGCTAATTAATTTTGTTTCAAATCAAATTGGTGATTCAATAACCATCAAATTACAATTGCAGGAAAAATTGGCTCATAATCATAATGGTTAAAAGTTACTTTACCAAAAAGACAATCAAATTGTTTGTAAGTTGTTGACCTTTTTTGACTTGGAGAAAGAGAATGCTTAAAAGTGAAAGGATCTAGCAAAAGGCAAGTGGGCTATGCATCGTTTAGAAATAAAGTCTATGTTGTTGGGTGCTTATTCGTTATTTGCAATGTTTTATAACAAAAAGAATGACTATTACATTCTATAATGAGCACCAAGATTGAGTATTTGTTGACTCTTGACAATGCAGGCAACCACTACAAAAATCTGGCAAAGACTTTACACTCTTGAAAATTTTGCCATCGGGAGTTTACCAATACAAGTTCATAGTGGATGGTCAATGGAGATACGCACCTGATCTTCCTTCAAATCAAGATGAAATGGGCACCGTGACCAACTTGTTGGATGTACAGGTCAATGTCTAACAAGTATTTTTATATCAAAACCTAAGTAAGGACTATTGTAAAATTTCTAGTCTTCGAGGCTTGTTTTTAGTATTGGTTGGTAGGAAGACTATGTTAGGTTAGCCACTTTTCATGTTTTGGGCATATGCTTTTAGTCGAAGCAATAAATGGTGTTGGTTTTGAGATTTGATTGATGAAGTGTAAACCAAGTCCATCCTTCGTTACAGGATTATGTTCCAGAGAATCTAGAAAACATTGTTGGGTTTGAGCCTCCGCGATCGCCTGAAAGCAGTTACAACAATCCTTTTCCAGTCCAGGATGACTATGCAAAAGAGCCTCCTACGGTACCTCCACATTTGCATCTTACTTTACTTAATGCACCACCCACCCTTGAGGCTCCTGGTGCCCTTCCTCGACCACAACATGTGATCTTGAATCATCTCTACGTTGAGAAGGGCAAAACTTCTCGCTCTGTTCTTGCTCTTGGCTCCACACATAGGTTTCGGTCAAAGTATGTTACTGTTGTAATGTACAAACCTTTGCGCAAGTGAGAACTCAATGTAGTTATCGTACTGTAGAAAACTTTTCTCGAGGCTTGCCACTTTGAAAATGGTGGGTGTTGCCTCCCATGTTATATTCCACCTTTTTTAATTAGTTTTTTTTTTTCTCAATGAACCTTTTTGTTATTTGCTTGGAAAGTTCTCATGTTGTCTAAATATGCATTTAAGAACTAAATTGAATCCAAGCCTTGAGCATGTGTTTGCATAAATGATGGATCACAGAGTGAAGAGAGACTTTAAACAAACTCACATGAAAGAACTTATTGAGGGGAGGTGGGGTGGGGTGGTGGTCAAACATTATTCATAACACATAGGATATGTAAGGGATAAGAGTAAGGTTCGGGCTATTTTGAATATTTTATTTCAAGCTTACAAGTTTATACATTGAATTTTTGCATGCTGATTTTTTATATGTACTGATACTTGAAATTTAATTTAATTTTTGGTGCCCAAAACTTCAAATTCTGAAATTTTCCATGTTGATATTTTGCACATGTAATGATAACAGGATTAAATTTCATTAATCTGAAAAAGTCAAATTTTGAGATTTTGCAGATTGATAGCTGAGTCATAATCAACAAATAATTTGGGTACCAAGTTGGATTGAATTGAAACTTTTAACTATGTACAATAATCGATTTAAACAAATTAAATACTTCGAGCTTTTGACATTCAAACTAATTTTAATAGATTGATAACTAGTTAGTTAGGTATCACAAATGAGAAAACCTTCAAGTACTTGGAAGCTGAGGGTTAAAAAAAAAACGTTTTTGTTGTTGTCTTTCTATCTGTGGGGTGTCTAGATCAAAGCATCAACATTCCCAATTCATTCCTTAAATTTGGGTAGTAGAGATTTGCAAAAAAGAAAATAGCTATCTTTTGCAATGCTCGACTTTCCAATTTCTAAGTGGGTTGGTCAAAAAGCAAAAAAAACATCAAATGTGCGATGGTAAGGATGTATTAAAAGTATGGTTCTCCTCACAATGGATATGTTTTTTTTATACGTATTTTGGTCACATTTGCAATATATTTGACTTTGCTCATTATAAATACAAGTATGATTCCAATTTGAATTCCGACAAATTTTATCTGCTATACAAGTAAAACAATTGCTTACGGTTAATGATGGGTGTACATCTTAGTGTTGTAATACAAGGGGAATTCCATGTTATAAAGAAGGCTTTTATTTCCTTAGCCACAACTTAAACAGACATAACATTGGTGTGTTTCTTCTATGGACTTGTGATCATCAAAGCTCTTCTATTTTATCACAATCCTTTATATACATATTTTAGACTTGCAATAGATAGCAAGTGCCTTTGGGCCTTACACAAAGGATTAAACAAGCAAGCATTTTGTGTTGTTGGTTTGAAGTATACACTCCTAAGAATTTTGGTTTGCATCATGTATAATACTATAATGCAAATTCAATTATTGATAAGCACTTGGTTTAAATGGAAAAATATGAAATATGAAATATAAATAAAATGTCAGATGTCAAAATCACTTTTTTAGAACCGTTTCATTATTAAAAATTAACAAATATATTTTTGTCTATAATTCCTAACTAGCATGAGTCAAAACATTTTGGCACCATGTGGAAGGAGTTTGGAGCTAGATTTCCATTTAATTGAATCTCTTATTGGTGTGTTTAGGCGATGCACTTCAAATTCAAGGTTCATAAGAAGGGCTTTTTCCTTGTATTCATATTTGCCTTCAACTAATACCTAGCTAACATTTTATTGATACAATGCCTTTGTGCATATTGCTAAAATTTGTCAAAGAGGGTAACCGTTTTCGTTTACTAGAATTTTAGTAATGCATTGTAACTTTGGTTCCCTTGTAATATTAATATGCTTTATAACGTTGAGAAATGCCTTTGTTGATACTTCTGATAGTGTTGACAAAGATGATATCAAGACCACCTATGATCAAGTAGAGTTGATACATATTGTAAGCAATTTCAAACATGCACAAGGTTTGAACCTAGATTTGAGATTGTATATTGTGATGCACATGTTTATGATATCCATGGAAATGTTGTGCATTTTTATTGGTGGGTGCCTCATCAAGTCTTTGATGGAATCTTGATACACTCTTTGACAAATAAGATGATCAGACCAAAGCCATTTTGCAACATCAACATACTGATGCCTTGACATGATGCAATTTGAAGACATGTATTCTAGTTGATATAAAATAAATACACGAGGTCATTCCAAAAGTGCCACATGGAATAAAAACATATTCTCCTCGATGCCATAAGAACAAACTTCTGGACCTTTGGAAATATTCAACTTGCATGAAAATTTATACTTTGCACTAGGTAAACTAGCTTCCTCATTAGCATTGCGAAGCATGTGTCTTTCAATTTCATGATTTGTGAAATTCTTCAAGAAAAAGATTTTGTCGACGTGTAATACGAGTTATGGTCCTATTTGTCATAGTCATTGCTTGTCATATTTGTCATATTTAGTCCTTGCCAATGATCCTTAGAAGTTGCCTCACTTTATTATTATTGTAGTCCAAGTAAGTTGCTCATTGAGTCAAGTAACAACATGAACTTGACCACATATAAAGCAAATGTTTCCTTGATCATTGTCATTACACCCTCTTTTGAACCATTTGTCTTTTTCTTTCTAAAAATAGATAATTGTGGGAAGGCTCAAAGTATGTTAGAATTGGCAAATTCTAGTTCGATTAGCCATGTAAATTATGTACATAATAGATTCCACACATGTGAGAGCCTGTTCTTCACCTAGTACAAATTACTCAATTTGGAAGGTGAGTGAGAATGGAGTCACGTCTGGTACTCCAAGACCTTTTTGACCTCGTCCTTGGTGAGGAGGCGGAACCTAAAGGTGGACAAGAGTTGATGAAATTTAAGAAGAGAGCTAGATTTGCATTACGTGGTATAAAAATGAATGTAAGTAAAAGGGTTGCAACTTGCACCTCAACCGAAGAAGCTTGGGACTCTTTAAAAGCTAAATATGAGTCCAATAACACCTCAAAAGTTTTTATGCTAAGAAATCAAGTTCTCCAAAGCATGAGAAGAGGTGATGAGAATGCACAAGAATATGTGCTTAGGATCAAATCACTTAAACAAAGAGCTTGCGTCAATCGGTGATAAGATCCAAGATAAAAAACTTTTCCAAGTCATTCTTAATGGACTAGGAAATGAGTTCTCTAACTTAGTCCAAAGATTTGCCATCCACGATGCTCTTTCTTCCATTGACAAACTCCATAGTGTCCTTGTGGTTGAGGAGTAGAACAACATGTAAGAATAGGATGGGTTCTCTATCCTTGCATGAGAAGTACAATTTCTCTAGCAAAGGGAAATGGAAAGTCAAAGGACCCAACAAGCAAAGATTGAAGATGGACAATCAAGCTCGAAGTCAAAGGGCAAAAAGGGCAAATCCAAGCTCAACTGCTTCTTTTGTGAAAAGAAGGGGCACTTTATATCCAAATGCTGCAAGAGGAAGAATGCACAAGGTGAAGGCAAACAAGGTAACCTTGCTCAAGAGGAGGAGAAAGATGATGAAGAGTCATCTTTGATGGCATCTACATCCACATCAATAAGCAAAAACAACTCAAATGACACTTGGTGGATAGGTAGTGGGGCAAGTTCCCACATAACATTCTAGAGGAAATCAGTCTCAACTGTAGTCTCTTTCAATGGTGCCAAAAAGTCTATTTTTATAGCAAGTGATCAAGAGTGTAGGACTGATGGTGTTGGAACCATCCTGGTATGTCTAAGATCCTCTAAAAGGTCAAATCTAGACCATTAGGAGAAATATGGGCTCAAAATGGGTCCTTTAAGCAAGTTTGACTTTAGAGAGAGATAACATGGAGAGAGAAGACTATCCGACACATTTTGTATTTTCGGTGCTGCCCACCGTTTAACCTATATTGGTTACCTATATTGCCATTCACCACCACGATTAGCTATAACTTTTGATCAGTACATTGTTATGTGAAACCGAGTATACCATAAGGAAGAGGGCGTCAAGAGCTTTCCAACGCATACCATATTGTCATAGTTTTGCCCATAAACAAGAAAGTTATAGCTGTTAGAAAAATGGGATATCTAATTAGCGCGCTTGAGTACATTTGCAACTTTGCAAATCTACTTGGGCACGCTGAAGAGATATCACATTCCTAATTAGCTATAAGTTTTGATCAGTGCATCGAAATGTTAAACTGAGTACACCATAAGAAAGAGGACGCCAAGAGCTTTCCAACGCATATCATATTGTCATAGTTTTGCCTGGAAACAAAAAAGTTATAATTGTTAGAAAAATGCAATATCGAATCAGCGTGTCAACTGAACGTAAAATTTTTCCATTTTTTCAATTTCCATACGCAAGTGGATAAAATGAATTTCTTGTGGGGAGGGGCAAATGAAAATTCACCCGACATCACTCGAATGTGATGAGCCCCTAGAAATTTAACACACTGGTGCAAGTCTTGGACCACGGTGTGTTGAAATTTCATCTAGGCAATAAACAAAAAAAATCAAATGCAAAATCTATTCGTTCGATAATTAGCCATTAAGGCATACAGCTTGGGCTAACAATCGGAAATTTTTTCTGGCAATTAAAAGTCGTGAAGTTTTCAATCACTGGATAAATTGTTGGTCGAGCTATTTTAGCTTGCATAGCATCCCAGAACAAAAAAACAAATTTAGTTAGTTTTTGTTGTTGCTTTGGGTAAGGTCCCCTCGTGGTGGCGGATACAACCCATAAAATTGGTGACTGGGCTGAATTTTGTAAGGCTTTTTTCACAATTGACGAAATGTATATTCGCTTTATTAACTACCGAATGGGCAACCGACAATTGGACACCTATGTCCAGGAGTTCTTGGATTTCTTTGACCAAGGTGTCGTCTTTTCGGAAATGGACACGGCCAAACGGCCCAGAAGCCTGAGATGGAAAGACTAAAATGAAATGAAAAAAAGTTGTTTTCTTGATGTGCTTGAAGTTGGGGCATACCAACACAGTAAGAAATAAGAACAAGAAAAAGCCGACTCATTCTTTCCCATTTCTGTCACTCAATGCATGTTAGGATGAAACTTACTATCTTTTTAGTGTCCGTAGAGATTATGAAAAGGGGCGAAAGAAAATTTGAATTAGAAATTGTTTTATGAAGTTGGAATTTGCAAACAATTCCAGAGAACTTCATATACTTGTAATTATTTTTTTGTGACGCTTTCATCACGAAGTGGAGGGCTTTTGTGGAGGAAGAACCTGTGGTATGGGACGCAAGCAATTCCAAAATGAAGATCTAAAACTAACTGGAGCAGTTTTTGACCATACTAAGGCCGTAAATCTAAATGATGCCAAATACTCTGTGTCATAAAACGGGTGTTTTGTCGAAAATTTGAGATATTGGTCATGACCCCTTAAGGATATCTCAAATTTACAAAATTGGAAATCCAACAAGCTATTTGTTTATAGTAGATTCCAGGAGGAATCTGTTACATGAAAGACGACGAATCTGTTTTAAAAATTAGAAACGATAGGATATTTTGATATTTTGATATCTGGTTTGAAGATGCAAGATAAGGAGATTAGAAAACACTCTTGTAGTAGAAGAGTGGCTGATTACAAGTCTGATTGATTTGTGTCAAACTAGGGAATTCTATTACAAGATGGTGGTTTGTTAAAACCTGTTCCTTGTTGGTGGTAATCAACTTTATCTTAGTGAGGACTGAGATCCGTGGGTTGATGCAAAGTATGAAAAGTAATGAGATTTTGGATGTCTTCTTGCTTACTAGCATCAGACTACTTCATGTATCTCTCTTTTTGTCAAGTATCATCCAGAAAGTATATAGTCGCATCGTGTAACTCCTAGATTAGAGTAATTAAGCATCTACAACTAATCAAGAATTACAAGAGTGGCAGATTAGCCACGACCTAGAGTGTATCTGCTGACGTCATGCTCTCAGATAAGATATATGTACTTCTGGGTACTTGCGTGATCTTGCTGGTCCTTTTTGGAGCGTGAGGGCAGAAAAGGTGTCGCGACTATCTTCGTGTCGCCGTCATTTGACTTTCGCGTCGTCCGACTTTCTCCCTTGGACTACAAAAAATTCTCTTTCACAAATTTTTTGTGTTTGCGTCTTTTCGTCAAGGTGTTCGCGAACATTTCCGCTTTGTGTCTCTTGACTTTCGTGCTCGCGAACATTTTCGTCAGACAGAGGGCTGAAAGCTAGCAAAGCTTTGGTAATAGAAACGTTTTGTTTCTTCATTGTTGGTGTCCGGTTCACGAGACACCAACTGTCAATATTAACTGCTCCATTTTGTTTAAGGGGCAGAGTGCTTTCTTGACCTGACATAGGTCACGTCTGAGTAAAACGTAGGTAATATGGTAGGGATGAGCCATTTTTGGTTTCTTGGCACACAAATATCATGCAACTATATGTACAGTTCAGAATTGGGTAATCAAACACACGTTTTTGGAGAAAATTGGCATTGTTCGTGTATTGATAATTATGTAGCCTGAATTAATATTGTCTCATCTAATTACGTTTGCTGGATGATTGTCTCATGATCAACTAGATTATTTGTAAATCTGCTTTCATACTTTCATTGGTTATGGGCCCACGTCATGCAAACGGATGCATCTAGATCATTCTCAATCATAGGATAATTGAGGTCGTTCAGTACATTACCTTTTTCTGACACGAGTGAGTACGTCTAATTAGTCATTCGTAGAGACTAGAAGATTCTTGCATTCAGAACGTGTTCGAGCGATGGCTATAGAGATGTCGATTGAAAACAAGATGATGGACCACTTGGAAGGAGAAAACTATGGATCGTGGAGCTAGAAGATGAAGATCATGCTTAAAGACAAAGGTTTGTGGGGAGTGGTCTCGAGGGCTGAAGTCATTGAGTTGGATCAAGAGGGTCAACCAAAGAATGTCCACAACGAGTAGATCTGATCGCGGTCAAGGAATTGAAGACACACATGCTGATATGCATGAGCCTTTGAGATTCGGCAATATCTCTGGTGAGAGATGGCCAGAGGTTTTTCTAGCATCTTGATGTTGCAAAGACAACTTTCAACGATCAAGATGGGGGAAGCGGAGTCCATGCGCGACCACATTGAAAAGATAAAGGAGATTGGGCGGCAGCTAGAGGCCGCAGGGGCTGTCATCGATAGACAACATCTCATCTACACATCAATCACCAGCTTGCCTTCAAGTTGTGACCCGCTAGTTATGATGTTAGATAAATTCAAAGACAAGTTTGACATGGAATTCATAACCAGGAGGTTGATTCAAGAAGAGAGTAGAAGAAGAGTCAACCCCACACTAGACGAATGGCATTATTGAGTGGGTTCAAGAAGATGAACATAAAGAATGCCAAAAGCAACGGCGATGGGAGCCAGTTGAGTCAACTCAAGGACCCTAAAAAGAAGGCATGGCGGGACAAATCGGAGAAGAAATGCTACTACTGCGACCGCCCAGGACACTTCGTGAGAGACTGCAACAAAAAGAAGAGCGATCTTTAGAGGAGAGCACTAGACCAAGCCAATACGGTAGATGAGGTTGCCGATGTTGTAAATGCTTTTGCAATGATGGCCGATGATTACTAGAGCGATCAAGAAATGTCAAAGGTGTCATCAGAAGGTTTTTCCTCGGGATCTAACAATGAGCCAGTTCATGTAAAGCCAAAGGCAAAGAGGCAGACCTTGACAGCCGATCTTAATGGTATCTGGACTTAGCTGCAACCTCCCACATGACCAATAATCGAGAGGCCTTCATCACTTATGAAGTGATCAATGGGAAGGAGATCATGATGGGTGACAAGGGATTAGTTGATGCTATCGAAAGGGGCTCAATGCAGTTATGGATTGGCCAAGAACGAATGACGACCCTCCGAGATGTGCTTCACGTTCCCAACTTGGCCAAGAATCTAGTGTCGGTAGCACGAATGACGGATGTTGGCTACGATGTGCTCTTCAAAAAGGAAGGATGCTCGATACAATCTTGTGAGGCCGATTGTAATTGGTTTACGCATAGAAGGATTGTATCAATTGCAAGGAGGAGTTGAGGAAAGATCGATGGCATGTCTGATTGTGGACTCACAGAAGATAAACAATCTATGGCACCGAAGGCTCGGACACTTATCCTGCAGAGGGCTACAAAGATTAGCCAACAATAATATGCTGAGAGGATTTGGTTACAAAGAAAATGATGGTATAGACATGTGTGATGTCCGCATCTTCGAAAAGCAATAGAAAGACAATTTCTAGAGATTTCATTCGGCAGAGCATCGATGGCCTTGGAATTAGTGCACACCGACCTGCGTGGTCCAATGGAGGTAGCGTCAACAGGAGGTTCACGGGACACCAACTGTCAATATTAACCGCTCCATTTTGTTTAAGGGGCAGAGTGCTTTCTTGACCTGACGTAGGTCACGTCTGAGTAAAACGTAGGTAATATGGTAGGGATGAGCCATTTTTGGTTTCTTGGCACACAAATATCATGCGACTATATGCACAGTTCAGAATTGAGTAATCAAACACGCGTTTTTGGAGAGAATTGGCGTTGTTTGTGTATTGATAACTATCTAGCTTGAATTGTCTGATCTGATCACGTTTGCTTGATGATTGCCTCATGATCAACTAGATTATCCATGATTATGCTTTTACACTTTCAACAACAAGAAAGATTCTCGTATGCTTCTTTCTATTGTCACATTTTAGACGAGCATCACCTTGATAAAGCAAGCAGTACACAAGGAACAGTTGGACGTGGTGGTTTTCTAAGTGGAAGCCATCTCAAAATGTGAAAACTGAACGAGAAAACCAAAAAAAAAAAAAGAAGCTAAGAAAGCACCTAAAAAAACATAAGGGAAAGCATAACATCACATGGCATCCAAACAAAATAATTCCAAAAAATGCAAACATAAGAAATTGTTTTAGATTATTTGATTCAAGAGGGCCCTTTAACAAGATTTTCTCAGGCTTCAAAATGAAATTGACAACCTGTCAATTGGATCGAGTTAGCCTTCTCACCACATGCAAAGTGAAAGTGCTTTGTGTATTATGCACCTGTTGCACACTTCAAAATGGGGTTGGTAGCTCGTCAAAATGGCATCGGTAGCTCGTCAATTGGATTGCATAAGCCTTTGTTAATTAAGTGATATCGTTTTGCCTTGGATCGTTGCTTGTCAGCGAAAGGATGGCAGCGCGGGCTCCCTTTGATGAGCAGAATCTTCAACAAACTGGATTCCTCTCCCTCGTTCACGACTATACCACTCACCAGTCTCGCGGAGGCCTGTCTTTGTATCTGATCCATCGTTTTTCTGGTTTTTGGTTCAGATTTAATTCATCTTGAATGCTGTTAATTGACATTCTTGAAAATGGTCTAAATAGATTCATGTATTACCTCGAAAAATCGTTCAGATCTAGCTGCTTACTAATTTTGAATGTGTTGCTCCGAATAATTTAACAAATAGATTTGCAACGAGTTGCTCACAGCTTTTTAAGATCCATTATAGTTCAATTAGCGTATAACGTATCCACAGGATTGCGGATTGCAAGCGTCGTGTACGGTGTTATGATTTCAATCTAACATCGGTGAGCTAGCAAGATCCGTTCAGATTACTCTGTAAATAATGTAATAACTACGCAGATTGCAAATTCAAAACGTCGTGTACAGTGTGATGACTACAATGAGCAACTTATAATAGCCAGATCTATTCTAATTTCCTTGTAGAATAGTGAGACAACCCCATGGGCCATTGGAAAACCTCAGTTTAAAGTTTAAACTGGATGACAAACTTAAACCAGAAGCATTGCGAAAGCAGTAGGAAAATGACTAACTACTTCGCTCGAACTAGAGTTGAAGCAAGGATATTTTAAAGGTACATTGTCATATTTTACGTGAATATGCAACGGTGAAGGAAAGATTTGCATAAGCATCTTGTCCTCAAGAATGTGAACATTGCAGCTATCGCTGTACAACCTCAAGATATATAGTAATAATGCTGATTGTGTACTGATAATGCTTGAGTTCCTTCACGAATGCTACAGAAAAATGTCGGAAGTTTATAAGTAACAGCAAATTCGCCCCGATAAAAGTGAAAAAGTTCCAACGTTAAAATACTAGTCATGAATTCCAACTACGATGTTCTTCTTAGCCATGCTGATGTATTTATACGTCATTTATTGATTGTACCTGTCCTAGTTCACTCATTAACTTGTGACATCTCACTGCCATTTCCTTCGATTAGGAGTAGGCAACACTCGAAAGGATTAAAACCGCGTGCACCTGAAAGTTGAAACTGATATTTGAATGAAATACTTCAGCTAGTCTTTCGTTTTTTTAAAAATGAGATTGGCATCCTCTTGCAAAGAATAGATTGCTAAAATGCAGCATTACTTCTGAACTTAAGTCCGAGCTGTTCCTTAAGACGTCACTACTTTTATTTTCTTGTATGGAATACTTAGCTTGAAATTGAATATTCACACCCATGTGTATCTATAATTTGTCATAGTACCCCCTTGTTGTCCGTCCATCCAAATTCTACCATCGCTTCAAAATCTTAACGAATCATAAGATTCTTGAATAATTGCAGAGCGGTACCTTGAAGAACTAAGAAAGAAAAATGTGGCACTCTTACCTCAATTAGAGGTTGCTGAGGGTACTCTAAGCGCCAACAAGCTGCAAAAGAATCAGGCTGAAGAACAGTTAAAAGGTTTGGAAGTAGAGCTGGCTGCAGTGGAAGTAGCCGTCCGAGCTAGGCAGGTGGGAAGTACTGACTTAAGACCAAGTGAGAATTTTCCTGTTTTTTGTGACAATTCGTAATATTACTGCTGAGCTTGGAATGCTCTCGAGTCTCAATTCATAAAGTAGATTTGAATAAGTTGCAGCCTGAGACTTTTTAATCTGAATTTTTAAATTCCTTGGTATTGGATTGTATTTGTTGTTATTGAGTTCAACTTGTTATTTGCTGCTTCTTTCTACCATAGTCAATAGTTAATATCGCTTTAACCTAGCCTTATTAGCTTGAATGGTAGATTATATGTCGTATTTCTAAGACCAGAACTTGCTTGCCATATGCATTACTACACAGGCGAGGGTTCATTCACAGCAGGAACATATTTCTCACGCCAGACTTGAACTAGAAAAGGTGAAGGTAAGAATTGTAAACCTTGTAATGGATTATTACTAACGATTGATCATTTCATGCATTTTGAAATCCTATGGGTAATTCTGGAGAAGCGGTCAAGATACTGGGATGTTCTAACGCCCGAAAGATTTGAAAGTAAGTAGTAAACTGACGTTCAAAAAGATGAATATTGAGGGAGCGAGAGAGAGAGAGAGAGAGAGAGAGAGAGAGAGAGAGAGAGAGAGAGAGAGAGAGAGAGAGAGAGAGAGTATTTCCTGAAAATCTTAACATTCGGCTTCGTGTTTGTGCTGATGATGACTGAACTGAGAAGCAAGAGGAAATAACTGAGCGGTGAGTTAGGTGAACCTTACTAGACTAGGAGCTTGTTGCTTTCAACCACAAAGATTGTCATTTGAGGATTATACTCTCCTGATTCTTAACTTCTCAGGGAATTGTTTACGAAATCCATGTTGGAGCTCAATGCACGCATCAGGTCTGAACACAGTTTAAGATACAATTCTTCGTTTATCTATGTCAAGCATTAACGTTCACAAGCATAATATATGATCCTGATTTGATTATCTATTCCATGAAGGCCGCATTCCCAAACGACTAGAATCATATTTTTTCACCTTATAGAAAAAAATCTTTTAAGCTCAAGTGTGCTAATTTATTGACAGAACTCATCCAATCAGAGATGCACTCACTCCGGAAAATTACACTTCACTTTTTATAATGTAGAGAAAATGGCTCTGGTTTCAGAAACTTGTGCGACCTTCAGACTCCGCTCAATGAGAGCCTGGTTCGAAAAGAACCACAGAAAGAGCTTACATCAAAGAAAGGTTACTTTGGTCCTCCTAAAAGTTTTTCTGTTTCTATCCTCTCTTCTTCATTGAAAAGATTGAAGTATATAGGGCTGATTTCCAGATTTGTGGCCTCCGTATTCAACGATAAACTGGGTTAGATTTATTAACAAACAACATACTTTTTAGAGAATATTTTAAGCTATTACAATACGAAAAGTAGTTGGGATGGTCATGGGAGGTTAAGTTTGATTGGTATTAGTGCTTGTTAAAAGATTCAGCAGAAAGCAAAACGCATCAGGATGCACAAATTCAAAAAGCTGTAGAGCAAGAACTGGCACAGCTGACAACACTTTGCCAAGTCGAAGAAGAAAATCTTAAGAAGATTAAAACCGAAATCGACGACTCAAGAAAACAGGAAATACTTCTGAACGATAAACATCAAGAGGTGCTCTCTCTCTCTCTCTCTCTCTCTCTCTCTCTCTCTCTCTCTCGGGCGCCTTGGGCCCTTAACCATCGTCCATCCACGCTGCCTGCCTTCGATGCTGTAATTCTCTAACATTTCTTCGCTGAATGGAGGCGTATTTCCCCCCGCTTCAGCTCAGAATTACATGTTTTTTATAGAACGGCAGCCCGGACATTAGAGATCAATGTTAGATTTCCATTTTCAGTGTACCAAGGATGGATTCTACACTTGGCAGGTGCGGAGCAGAAGAGCTGAATTGGATGCAAGACTAAAACTTATGGAGAATATTTCTCAAGCAGCCAAGGAGTTGGAGGATCTGTCAACATATCCTTAGCTAACAAGGACTATTCTTAGTGAAATTAAATTGTTCCATTTCTTTACTTTCAGAACAATTTGAGGATAATAACAATATAAGTATTTTGCTGAGGTCATCGAGCATATCCTTACCTGAGGATTATGCTAGTGAAATTGAATCGCTCCATCTCTCAGCTTTCTAAGGAATCTAACACCTTTGAGTAGATTTGACGTATGCATGTTTGGCTCACGGTCCAAGCTATGGATCGCTAGTAAGTGGATCCAGTTCCTACGTTGACATGGTATATTTAAAAGCTTATAATAGGTCCTTCTTGACAAGAAATACTCAGAACGCTAAATTGGAGGACATGTTTGGGTTATTAAGTGCAGAATTGCAAAAACTACAAGAGTGTCCTAAATGTGGAGCTAACAATATAGGAGAAGTTGCTGGTGGAGAGGAAAGCTAGTCTGGTGTTTGATCGGCAGCTCAAAATCTCGGTCTTTAAGAAGGCACGAAATCTTCAAATCTCTTGAAAGTGATTGAAAAGATTCTCTTTTATGTAAAAGTTCACTTGAACTATTTTCTCTTTCTTACCCAAAATTAGTGTAACATTCCACAAAAAAATGAGATGTATCTAGAACACATCATATTCTATCCAACCACCAAACTTGGAATATTTTTTTATTTGGATTAGTGAAAAATTATATGGAGCATTAGAGCCATGTAACATTTGAGACTACATATCTTTTTTGAACTACTCAACAAGTGTCTTGACATAGGTGCTTGGCTTGATCCAAAAATCTCAAAGATAGTAAGGGAGATGCAATCTACACTCTCTATATCTTGATTTCAAGGCAGATTTTCACACACACATAACTTAATAGATGCATGAATATCTTAGGTAGGCTTTGATACCATGTTGAATTTCACACATGTCGGAGTACCCTAAAGTGTGATAATAATCTCCTAAGACTTGGTGATTGCACAAAGATCAAGCATGGATTGATAATCAAGATCTATCTCAAAAAATTAAGGCAAGAGAACTTGATTACATGCATATATCAATCAAACAAGTACATACACACATGTGGATATTTGTACTTGAAAAAACTAAGTATGAAAAGTCCTTGCTCTCGAGTAGAGAGAGAATCTAACAAACAAGCCTCTGGTAGAGAGAGAATCCAATATGACTCAAAAATGAATTCTCATTAACCTTCAAAAACTCAAGTACATAATGAAGCTATCCATCCTTCTAGAAGGAACTCGTGATAGATGATGCCCAAATCTTATTGGACCCCGTTTTCTCCTCCTCTAGGTGTGATTGGATGAGTGACTTAAGACTCCTCTAATTTGATTGGACCATATTAATGAAAATATCTCTTTAGATTGGTCTCTTGACCTCATGCCAACACTTTGGAATTGGTCACTCATCAAATCTAATTAGGACACTTGCTCGAGCCACATCATAAATCGCTTATGGCCTAATCATGGAAATACAAGTGTACTTGCTTGAGTTGCCTCCTAAGCCAAAGATGGCCTTACCACTAGCTTACACATAGATGGTAACCAAAAAAAATTGCAATACCCCTAAACTCAACATAGATGACTTTTGCATTTTTCACAGTTGTCACAACTATCAAAGTGAAGCTTGAAGACGACACAGCCGACTCAAAGTGGTAATCGAAGAATGGTAAAGCTTTCGCGCTTATTATTCTCAATATATCAAACACTAAGATTGGCCACATATCTGAAGCACAAACTTTGGAAGAAGTATGGGACATCCTAAGCTCACTATATGATGTGAGGGACGTGACTTCTAAGTTGCATTGTAGAGGAAAATTCTTCACACTCAAGATGTCGAATGGTGATTCACTTCAGAATCATGTTAACCTAAAAATCTCTTGCAACAGTCATTCCAATAGGTAGTTGGTACTCATATTTCCATTCTCGTGGAAGGAATGCATATGTAAACATCTTGCAATTTTTCCTGATTCGAATTTGGGGATGGCGGTCATATTATAGATCTAGTGAAAATATTGCCCTTTTCGTAACCAATGGAAGGAATATTTTTGAATTTAGTCAAGTTATACTACGAACTGTTAACAGTTCTTAACTGTGACTATAGACACTGTGGTTAGATCATTGGGAGTTGGGGAGGCCTTGGGAGTAGTGTGGGCAAGCAAATAAACAATATTGTTTTTTTTATTTTGATATTTTTCTATATCCTACATGGCTCCTCTAATGAATCCAATTGCCAGTTGGCTGATCTCCACTGGCATCCATTCAGTCCTTGTCATTGATTGTTGATAAGCGGTGGAAATTGGCCGTAAACAGTCTGTCTGCATAAATGAACTAAAATAGCCACAGGCGACACTGCATTTTTACAAGGGATTCTTGACAGGCAAGAAATGCGACACTGTTTCAAACTTCGTGTATTTCTATAGACTGTGTAAAAACACATGTAATTCTGCAGACTATATAAAAACACGGGAAAATCCACAAAGCTGGATAAAAAATAGATGAAGATTAAAACCGATTAGTTGATGGTAAGAAGGAGAATAATCCAACACTCCTCCTTAATCTGAATCCTTGAATGCCTTGACCTTCAAATTTAGTTCTACACAGAATATTCTGTGTGCTTCCAAACTTAATGCTTTGGTAAAAATATCTGCTGTCATATCTTGCGTTCTACAGTATTGCAATCTGACCTCTTCGTTGAGAACTTTGCTTCTGACGAAATGATACTTCAATTCGATGTGCTTTATCCTATAATAAAATCTAGGGTTGGATGATAAAGCAATGGCACTTTGATTATCACAAAATAATGTCGTCAGAGCATATTGATTCAAACCGATATTTGAGAGTAAGTTTCTCAACCAAATTGCTTCATTTGTAGCTTGAGAGGCTGCGATATACTCTGATTCAGTGGAAGATAGAGTTATCAAAGATTGCTTGCGACTGTTCCAGGAAACTGGACCATCGTTGAGGAAGAATGTAAATCCGAAAGTAGATTTACAAGTGTCTACATCTCATGCCCAACTTGCATCTGTGTAACCATTGAGTATATTGAGTTTGTCGTTGCCGACTGCTCCATAACAAATGCAAAAGTCCATAGTAGCTCAAAGATATCTCATGACTCTGATAAGAGCTTTCCAATGTGTTATACCAGGGTTAGTCATAAACTGACTGAGAAAGTTGCCTGCAAAAGCTACGTCTAGCCTGGTATAGATCACGGCGTACATAAGAGATCCTATAATAGAATGGTAAGGATACTCACGCATCTGCTGCTTCTCATGAATTGTTTGGGGACACTGGTCCTTTGACAATTTGAGTTCTGGTTCTATTGGTAAGAGAGCTAACTTGCAATTGACTAACATGTTGTAGATGTACCTATGTTGTGTAATGTAGACCAACTTCTGTTTTCTGTCTCTGTGGATTTGTATACCAAGGCAGAAATGAGCTTCGCCCAGATCGGTCATATCGGATTTGGAAGATAGCATTGTCTTGGCCTCTTTTGTCAGATCGATATTGTTGTTGAAAAACAATGTATCATCCACGTATAAAGTGATAATGATAAAAGACTGCTGCACTACTTTGAAATAAACATTTGAATATGAAGAGCTAGGTGTGTAGTCGTGATCAATAAGAAAAGTATTGATCCTTTGAAACCATGCTCGAGCAGATTGCTTCAAGCCATAAAGTGCCTTATGGAGTTTACACACATGATTGTGTTTACCCTCGATAATATAATCTTCGGGATGCACCATGTAAATGTCTTCTTCGATAACTCCATTGAGATATGTTGTCTGTACATCCATTTGATGTATTTCCAAATCTGCTGCAGCGGCAAATGATAGCAAAAGTCAAATAGAAGAATGCTTGACTACTGGACTGAAGATCTCAGTGTAATCGACGTTGTATACCTGAGAAAATCCTTTGGCGACATGTCGTGTCTTTCTCCTGTTGATGCTTCCATCTGCATTGTACTTGACTTTGAAAATCCATTTGCAATCAACTACGTTTCTGCTAGCAGGTAATTCGACAATTGTCCATGTCTAGTTCTTGATAAGAGATGAATACTCTTTATCTATAGCTTCTTTCCAGAGATCTGAATCAGGTTGATTGAGTGCCTCTTGGACAGACGTCGGTTCTTGAACAAGATAGGCTACAGACTCGTTGATATACCGGTTAGGTGGTTTGCTAGTCCTTGATGATCTTCTAGGTAATACAAGAAGTTGATCATTTCCATCATACTGTAGTTGCTGATCTGCAACATCATCATCTTCTGATCTGCCGTTGATTTGTTGTTCGTCAAAAGTAAAAGAGCTTGGATCTTCAATGGGAATAGTCGACTGAGAAACTAGAAAGTTCAATGTGTCAGATGAATCTGAAAGGTTGGCTACATGGGGACTGTCCTTTTCTTTGAGGTCTTGAAATTAATCTTCGTTGAAGAGGACATCCTAGCTAGTAAATATCTTTGACTCGATGGGATCGAACAACTTGTAGGCTTGATCTGAAGTAGTGTAGCTGATGAAAACACATTTGATACTCTGAAAGTCGAGCTTCTTCCTGAGATCATGAGGTATCTGCACAAAAGCAGTACATCCAAAAATTCGTAAGTTTGATAAAGAAGTTTTGGTACCTGTCCAAACTTTGAATGGTGTTTTGCCTGAGAGACCTTTAGTAGGACATATGTTCTGAATATAGGTTGTTGTTGAAACAGCTTCAGCCCATAAGGACTTCGGAATTGTTGCATGTGATAACATGCACTTTGCCGATTCGAATAAGGCTCTGTTCTTTCTCTCAGCAAGACCATTTGACTGAGGCGAATAGGAGGTGATGTATTGTTGCTCAATGCCGTTGTTAAGGCAATACTCCTTGAATTCGGTGGAGATGTATTCTCCTCCGTTATCTGACCTCAGTGCTTTTATTCGTTTGCTAGATTGATTCTCAACATGCTCTTTGAATTGTCTGAATTTGATGAAAGCCTCTGATTTCTATTTAATGAAATAAACAGCTGTTCTTCTAGAGACTTCATCAGTAAAAGTAATGAAATACTTTGCATCTAACAATGATGGAGTTCGCATAGGTCCACATATATCCGTATGAACAACATCCAATAGATCTTTTGCTGCATTCTTATGGTCTGATCTAAAAGGAATCCTAGACTTCTTTCCAAAGATGCAACTATGACAGACATGAAAATCGACCTTACTAGAAGGATAGTTGAGATCAAGAACCATGGATTGTTTGGACATGTTCAAAACAGATGCATAATTCAAGTGTCCTAAGCGATGATGCCATAGTAATGCTTTATTGACTAGAACAGAGGTTTTCAAGGCTTGACTAGACTCAGAATAACAATGTGCCAATCTATATAAGTAACCCTGCCTCTTTCCAAGTGCAAGGATCTTACTACTCCTATCAGTAATTTTGCATTGATCAGATTCGAATTCTACCTTATGACCTAAATCTATAATTCTACTTACTGATAACATATTTGTAGAGAGCTTAGGAACATATAAGACCTTTGATAGTAGTTTGAATTGATCATGCTAGAATCGCAATCTTACAGTACCTTCACCTTCAATAGTGTGAGTACTATTGTCACCAAGATGAACAAATTTTCTTCGTGCTATAAGGCATGTATGAGTTAAAAATCTCACGTTGATTGTCATGTGTTGAGTTGCTCCAGAATCCAGAAACCATGAATCATCCAATAATGCGCTTTGATCTTTGACCATGAATGCGCCTTCGTCCACTTCAACTTGGAAAGATGATGAAATTGTGTTTGCTAGTTGATCAGGTTGCTTGGCTACATTCTTCGCTTGGAGAATTCGGCAATCCTTGATCTCATGGTTATTGTGCTTGAAATACCTGCAAAACATCTTCTTCTTCGACTGTGGATCTGATGATTGTAATTGACTTTGAGTCAGTTTTTGATTCGTTGCAGCCTTCTTGGAGCTTTTCTGCTTCTGTCTCTTAGAGCCTTTGTTGACATATAGAGCCTAAGAAGAGAAAGCAAACAAAGTGTCTTGACTTCTTCTATTGCCTCCTTGGAGCAACATAGTGATAACTCTAGTAAGAGTTAAATCTGAGTGTGTCGATATGATCATCACCCAGTTTTCATATGTAGAAGACAAGCTTGAAAGCAATGTCATAATTGCGTCTTAATCGTCTATGACTGATTTGACATCGGCCATTTGTTGCAAGAGATCCTTAAACTGATTAATGTGACTCTAAAGTGAATCACCAACAGACATCTTGAATGTGAAGAATTTCCTTCGTAGATGTAACTTAGTAGTTATGTCTCTCACATCATATAGTGAGTTCAAGATGTCCCAAACGTCTTTTGACGTTTTAGCTTCATCTATGTGTCCAATTTGTGTATCTGATATATTGAGGATAATAAGCACGTAAGCTTTACCATCTTCGATTTCCACTTTGAGTTTTTGTCATCTTCAGGTTTTACTTATGTACCTATAACAACATCCCATAACTCGTTGGCAATTAGCAATGTCTTCATCTTAAATTTTCACAAATGATAATTGGATCCATTCAGCTTGTCTGCGATAAGACCAGCTTTACTTTGAGAATCCATCTGAAACTTAGTCTGTCAATTGTATCGATGATGCTAAGATAAAATTATGCCAACAAGAGGAAATCAATTCTCTGATGCTGAAAGGTTGAAAGGAACTTAAGAGTTTGATATTGCAAAAGATATCAAGTATTAGAGCTTTCGCTCTGATATCAAAATAGTATTAAAGAATCAACGCTCTGATACCATGTAGGTATCAGACAAAGAAGAAATGATACCGCTCTAATACCCTGTCGAAAATAGGATGGAATAATTGCAGCAGAAACTCCTACTTCCAATGCATGACTACGCCTATAAAAAAATTGAACAAAGCAGTAGTGATGATAATCACGTTCAATCTTTAGCAACTAACTTTGAAATTGCTAGATACTAAGTGATTACGTAGCCAAACATAAAGTATTGAATTCTCAGACAATTTCTTTCAGTTACAAAATCAATACAGAGATGCATACATTCTGACATATACTGAACGCAATAAGAAGATTGTGTTGATTCAGAAAAACAAAATCAGATGCTAATGAGCGCAAAACAATAGCGGATAGAAACCAGGAACTCTAAGCTGTCTCTGAGTAACTGAGAATAAGTTTGATAAAAAGCAGCTCTGCTAATAAGTAGTAGCGCAATAGCAACTCTAAATAAATCTCTAAAAGACTGAGCTAGAATGCTCAAGAGAGTTCAAGCTTGAAAGCTTGATAGAGAGCTAACTACAATACTTTCTGATTGTGATTGATCTGCTTGATAAGAGCGCAAGAAGTGTCGTGTGATAACACTCAACCCCTTCACGATTCACAATGTTGATACGTCGCTTCAGAACTTCTTCTTTGTTTGATAAAAAGTATGAATATGAATAACTATATATACTAAGCAATTAGGTCGTCAAATGCAATTGCCAGTTGGTTGATCTCCGCTGATATCCATTCGTTTCCTTGTCATTGATTGTTGATAAGCAGTGGAAATTGGCCGTAAACAATCTGTCTGCATAAATGAACTAGACTATCACTTTTGCATAAATGAACTAAAACAGCCACAGGCAACACTGCATTTTTACAAGGGATTCCTGACAGGCAAAAAATGCGACACTGTTTCAAACTCCGTGTATTTCTACAGACTGTGTAAAAACACTTGTAATTCTGCAGACTATATAAACATACAGAAAAATCCGCAGAACTGGATAAAAAATGGATGAAGATTAAAACTGATTAGTCGATTGGTGAGAAGGAGAATAATCCAACATTATTAAGTAGAAATCAGAGGCTTTCAAAATGTTTCGACAATTCAAAGAGCGCGGCAAAAATGGAAACTGGTAAAAAAGGTAAAGCACTGAGGTCCGACAACGGGGGGAGAATACATCTCAACCAAATTCAAGGAGTATTGCTTTGACAACGACATTGAACAACAATACATTACCTCCTATTCACCTCAGTAGAATGGACTTGTTGAGAGAAAGAACGAAACCTTAGTCGAATCGACCTAGTGTATGCTTGCTCATGCGACACTTCCAAAATCCTTCTGGGCTGAAGCTGTTTCCACTGCATCTTATATTCAAGACAGATGTCCGACTAAAGGCCTCTCAGAAAAAAACACCTTATGAAGTTTGGATAGGCTCCAAATCATCATTATCAAATCTACAAGTTTTTGGATGTATTGCTTATGCGTAGATACTGCAAGATCTTAGAAAGAAGCTCGACTTCCAAAGTATTAAATCTATTTTCATCAGCTATACTACTTCAGATAAAGCTTATAAATTGTATGATCATGTAGAGTCAAAGATATTCAGCAGTTGGGATATCGTCTTCATCGAAGGTCAATTTATCGACCTCAAAGGTAAGGGCAAAGCTCATATAGTCGAACTATCAGACTCTGCCGAATTATCGAACACTTATGTTCCTAAGTCAACTATTCATATTGAAGGTCCTAGTTCGTCTACTTCAGACGAATAGCTTATCAATAGCGAATCCAAAGAAGATGATGTTGCAGTCCAGCAACTACAACATGATAAAAATAATCAACTTCGCACACTATCCAGAAGATCGACAAGAGAGAGCAGACCACCTAAAAGGTATATCGATGAGTCTGCAGTCTACCTTGTTCAAGAGCCAACTACTGTCGAAGAGGCACTTAGTCAACCCGATTCTGATCTTTGAAAGGAAGCTGTGGATAAAGAGTATTCATCTCTTATCAAGAACCAGACTTGGACCATTGCTGAATTGCCTGCCAGCAAAAATGTAATTGATTGCAAATGGATATTCAAAATCAAATACAGGACAGATGGAAGCATTTATTGAAGAAAAGCTCGACTTGTCACAAGAGGATTTTCTCAGGTACATAATGTCGATTACATTGATACTTTCAGTCCAGTAGTTAAACATGTGTCTTCTATTGTACAAAAATAGTCGGGAATTAATATGAAGCTAAAGACTTGCCCTAGCTACTTTGCAAATAAATTTCTGAGAAGTCCTAACTAGATGGATGACAGAGCATTACGGCTAACTGCCAATTACGATCTATGACCTGATTAGCTGTCCTAATCAGATAAGCTTAACTTGCTTTAGTATAAGTAGCTGATCATCAAAGAATTACATAGCTCAGTCTTTACAGAGTTCTATTTGAGTATTGATATTAGCGCTTACTGCTTATCAACGGAAGTGCATCAGATAAAGTTTTTTCGGTTACTCAAAGATAGTTTAGATTACGTGGTTTTTATCTGCTATTGCTTTGTGCTCTCATCATCTGATTTGTACATGCTACTTACTGAATCAATCTATTTTCTTATTGCATTCAGTATCATATCAAAATGTATGCTTCTTTGTAGTCATTTGTAACTGATAAATCTCTTACTGTTTCATCTGATCTTTTGAATACTTCAACGCTACAATATTTTGTGCATCACTCCGCACTCTGAAATTGTTTGGCTACAAAATCACTTTAGTACTAATGATTTCAAAGTTAGTTACTAAAATATTGAACACTTTTATCATTATAGATTTGTTCAATTATTGATAGTCGTAGTCATGCATTAGGAAAGAAGACTCATTCTGCTGCACTCGATAGTTCGTTTATAGACTTCGACTTATCGAATCGTCACTCCTTCCAACATGCAAGTAGAGCATGATGCTTTGATAGAGAATTGTACTTGGCATTTTGTATATCTTCCTCATGGGAAGAAGGCACTTGATTGCAAGTGGGTCTATAGATTGAAATATAATCAAATTGGATAAATTAGCAAGTATAAGGCAAGACTTGTGGCAAAGAGATATTTGCAAACCAAGGGAATAGATGATGATGAAGCTTTTGCTCCAATTGCTAAATTTGTTACCATTCCATCGTTTATTTCCCTTGCTACTACATTTCAATCGGATCTTTTTCAACTTGATGTGACTAATACCTTTTTTAATGGTTATTTGGAAGAGGAGATCTTTATGAGGCAACTTGAGGGCTTCATCAAAGAAGGGCAAGAGGGGAAAGTGTGTTTCTTGATAAAGAGTGTTTATGTTCCCGAGCAAGCACCTAGAGCATGGTACTTTAGGCTTAATGCCTTTCTAAACTCAATAAATTTTAGCTTGAGGTCTTATATGATACTTCTTTGTACATTAGATTGAATGATAGCTTGATCATCATTCTTGTTTATGTAAATGACATCATATTGAGTGGCAATGATGATGGAATTAGAGACGCCAAGATTAACTTGTCAAAAGAATTTAGAATGGTGCCTTGTTCATCTCATTCTCGGCATAGAGGTCACTAGAGGAGTATATTTTAGTTTCATTTGCTAATCTAAATATGCATCTACCATTCTTGAAAATTTTGAAACAAAAATTTGTAAATGCGTAGATACAGCAATGCAACAAAATGTAAATGTTTTTATGAGTAATGATGAAAGATCCTTCCAAGACATCACACTCTATAGAGAGCTTATAGCCTCTTTGATCTATCTAACTATATCTAGGCTTGATCTTAGCTATACAACATACATAGATTGAGTCAATTTATGCAAGATCCTCTCATCTATATTGAAAAATGGCCAAAAGAGTGCTAAGATATGTTTCGGCCACAAAAAGACTTTGGAAAACTTTATAGAGGTGCTAACATTGACTTGAGAGCTTTCTCAGATTCTGCATTCATGCACACTTGTAGTCATAGATCATAAATTAGACAACGTAGCATATTGCTTTTCACCATTGGGTGGATACAAGGCAAGGACTACACATGAGAAAAGAATCCAATGGGGTACATCATTGTCAATGCATAGGACATAGTGTAGTATTCTTGACACCTACATAAAATGCCCTCACTCAAATAATCTTTCTGTGTTCCAAAGTCCTACATAGTAAGGACTAACAAAAGAGTCTATGAGAATGAACTAAACAAGTCTATGGGCTACAAGGAAAAAAAAAAAGGGTTTGCGACACATGCACTCCAAGGCCCATTCACTGCTCCTAGGCAAAAGGGTCTCAAGAAAGTACCCTTGACATGGCATCATTTTTAAAATTATTATATTAATTTTTTTCAAGACATCTATTTTGACAAAGCTTCCATTAAGAAGGTTAATCCAA